>PVKS010002479.1:0-117665 GCA_004027875.1 Aplodontia rufa
CAGGTTACTCCCTAGTTTTTGTCTGTACCCTAGTTTTTTTGTCTGTACTGAAATCTACATAACACCTGGCAACTCCCTTAGAAGGATTATTGATTCCTTGGCTGTCTCCCCTCCTCCTCTATAAAAACCCGTGTGCCTTAAGAATAAACGGATTCTGAGCTGCCATCAGCTGCGTGTGGTTGCCTCGTTTCCCCAGCTGGGAGGGAAGGGGGACCCGGGTTCCAGCCATCGGCACTCACCCTCCTCCTGATCGGCTCCCGGGGGACAATCCAGCTCCCCACAACCACATCTCTCTAAATCCACGTCTTTCAAATGCCTATTTACCATGAGACATCCAAATTAACATTTAGTGTTGTATTATTAAAGTCTAAAAGCCTTTCCACAAGTACATATTCTTGTTTGAAATACAGTCATCAAGAAAGTACACCAATGTATGAAAGATTTTGTAGACACACAATATATCTTTCATTTGGAAGGATAATTTCACAGAAAATAAATTCTTACTTTATATTCAAGTATATATTATAATTATTATATCAAAAATATCCTATAGCATCTATTTCTTTTATAGAATGCTTTATTTGGAACCATATTACCAAAAGGATTTATAGGTAAATGGAAGAAGTAACTGTGACATGTTAGGTAATTTGATGAAACCTGCATTTTAAAGTGTACTGGAGCATTGTCTTCCTTGTGAACTAGAAAGTTGCAGCCTAGGTGTTGCAAAAGCAATTAAAAGCTCTATGTGGGGGGCTGGAGTGGTAGCTCGACCATCATGGCATCTGCCTGGCATGCGCAAGTACACGAGTTCAAACCCCAGCACCGTGTACACAATGAAGTGTCTGAGGAATGAAAGTCACATGAAAAACTAAATAAAAATTCACTGTCCCTTCTTTCTAAAAAAAAAAAAATCTATATGTAGGCCAAGTACCAGTGGTGCATACCTATAATCCCAATGATTCAATTTGAGAGACTGAGCAGGAGGATCACCAGTTCAAGACCAATCTCAGCAACTGAGCAAGACTCTGAGCAACTTAGCAGGACCCTTTCTCAAAAAGAAAACAAACAAATAAAGGGTTGGGGATGTGTCTCAGTGATTAAGCACCCCTGGATTCAATCCTTGGTACCAAAAAAAATAAAAAAGGAGCTAAATGTGTTGGTCCAACTTGAACTCTGTGGAAGCCTAGACTAGAATAGTAAGCAGAAAGGAACAAGAGTTAAATCTAGTTCAAAGGCTACAAAGGCAGCAGCAATTGAATAATAATAGCTCCATAAGTTATTACAGAGAAAACAGGTAATATGTGTCTGACTTTCTAGCCTGAAACACTGACATCCTTTTAATAAGGATGGAGAAAACTTCTGCAATCACCTATTAACACCTCTAGGAGAGCCAGGAATCAGTTGCTGTGTTCTCTCACCTCCTGGGGAAAATTAATTTATTCAAAGTGAAAAATAGGAAGAAGTTACTCATAAACAGTTTCAAAATTTTTTGAAAATGATTCTGTTAAAGCTTGAAATTTTTAAAAATATTTTTTCCATTCAGTTTTTTGTAAGAATAGTTTATAGACAAGTTCAACATTTTAGATGCGCAGTTCAATGAATTTTGAAGAAATATTCATATTCAAATGAGAGTCACATAATTAATAACACAATAGAAATAGAGATCATTTTATTTCCCCAGAAAGTTCCTTTGTGCCATTTTGAAATCAGTCCCTAACTTTTAGGTCCTGGGAACTGATAATTGGTTTCTTATACCTACAGTTTTTCTAAAATGTCATATAAATTGAAGGACATACCATGTGTTCTTTGTGCCTGTATTTTCCCATCAGAATAAAGCTTTTGACCTGAAACCATGTTGGTAAACATATTAGTTTTTTCCTTGATCACATCATATGCACACACCATAAGATCTTATCTAGCCACCAACTCATGTATATTTGGGCTGTTTCCAATTTTAGGCAATTATGAATAAAATTTATATAAAAAAATCATGCATAGAAATCTATACAGAGGGGCTGGAGCGGTGGCTCGGTGGTTACGGCGCTTGCCCAGCATGCGCAAGTACACGGGTTCAAACCCCAGCAACCCACGTACACAGCTAAGTGTCATAGCAGCGAAGACCATGTGAAAAACTCAATAAAAATTGATTCTCTCTGTCTGTCTCTCTCTCTCTGTCCTTCTCTCTTTAAAAAAAAAAAGAAAGAAATCTATACAGACATATCTTCATTACTTGGTGGACTTTTTTGTTTGTTACCAGGAATTGAACCCAGGGTGCTTAACCACAGAGCCACGTCCCTAGCCCATTTCATTTTTTAATTTTGAGACAGGGTCTAAGTTGCTTAGGGTCTTGCTGAGTTGCTAAGCTTACAGGTGTGCACCCCCTACGTCCATCTTCATTGCTTTTGAGTAAATAGCTACAAATGAGATTGCTGGATCATGTACTAAAGATAAATTTGACCTCTCTTGTCAGAAACTGTCAAACTATTTTCTAAAGTGATTGAAATAGTTCACAAGCCTAATTTTAAAACCTAAAGTAATAAAAGCTCTAGGAGAGAACACAGAAGAGAATCTTCACAACTTTAGATTAGGAAAGTATCTTCTAGATAGGAGAAGAGCACTTGCCATGAACAGCTATAGATTAGACTCTGTCAAAATTTAAAACTCTGGCTCGTTGAAAAACTTTTTAAAAAGTGAAGAGACAAGCCACAACTAAAAGATAAATGGTTTTGAAGCACAAATCTGATAAGGAAGGTGCATCCAGACCTTGGAATCAAACAATAAGATGGCCCAATAAAACTTGGGCAAGAGATATTAGTAAACTCCTTCCAGAGAAAAGATACAGATGGCAAAGCAGAACATTAAAAGACATTTAACTTCTTTAGTGATTAGGGAAATGCAAATTAAAAGCATAATGAGCTGCCATTATACACCTGTAGGAATGCCAGCAGTTGATTTTTTTAAAAAGTGCAGGTAAAGATAAACAACAATGAAACATTCATAGAGCTTGCCCTCCTTCTGTTCTGCCTTTGATGAATGATTCATGTTTATGATAGAAGAATAGATTTAGGAACTTAACTTTGTTGAAGAAGGATCTTACAGGAATAAGCAGAAAAAAAAATCTCCCTTTTCAGCGACTTTGTTTTGCATAAATAATTCCCTGTTGACACTGATTACAAATAGTCCCTCTTTTGGAAATCCACCTTCTTCTAACTACTGTCAATGATATTATATGCTGCTTGAAAGAGATAGAAAAAGAGAGGGAAACATAGAAGAAAAGAAGGCAGGAAGGAAGAAAGGAAGCAAGGGAAAGAGCAGATTTGCTTCCTACCCAGAGGCTTGCATAACATGGAGCTTAAGTGTGTTTATTGGGATTTTTAATCTGATCCTGAAGCATCCAAATACAGCAAGACATTTTTACATTTTTAAATGCACCTCACTGTTGTAGTTGATCATACTCCCAGAATACTACCTGAAATTTCTTATTTTTTTTGTTATTTTTCCTACAATGGATCTCTGAGTTACAGATTTTATTCTATTATTTCTCTGCTCAGTATGCAGGGTAATAACTGCAAGCTCAAAATGGCAAATTCAAGCCCCTTATATTATATGGCATAACGAATCCTGGAAATATTGTTAGAGCTCTGATCAAAAGATTAATTTTCTGTAGGCCTCCCGACAACAAAATGAATATTTCTGCCTGAATTGAATTTGGCAAGAGTCGTCTGGGCAGTTACGTAACTCTCCATTTGCTTTGCCTACATATGTCCCCACTGGCACTTACTGCCAGGCTGTGCAGAATTTAGCTCAGGGATTTGCAGAATCAGTACTAAAAAGCAGCGAGTAAGCAGCAGGTTCCGTTCCTGGTAAAGACCTAGGTCACGGGAGTGGGCAGGGCAGCCAGGGGTCGAGGAAACCCAGAGCCAAGTGGGACTGGTGCCAAATGCCACCATCAAGAAGAGCAGCCAAACTGCCATCAGGATTCCAATGACATGAGTCAGGCAGCAGTTCCAGAGAGATCAAATTCTCCAGCATGCTTCGGGAAGCTTCTAAGTTAATATTCCTGAACCTGCTCCTGCTGTGACATGAAGATGCTGTCTTGACAATAACAGCCTGGGTGTACAGTTCGTGTTTCGACTCTTGTTTTGGGTGTTTATAATGTTGTTGTCTCTGTGATGCAGATCATTTTAAAGCCTCATTGCTTCTTTCTTCAACCGGATAATTGTGAACCCTTCAGAATCATGCCTGCTGCTTTTTGCACATTTCTCCTCAATATATTGCTACACTGCACAAATTAGACACTGGATCAAATCTGTGCTGACTCCATTTCCCTTAACTCCTAAATTCAGAGACAGATTTCTATATAGAACAAGGCCAAAACTATATTAAAATGATAACTGTGGGTTCTATTATTATCTTACTAACTCTCTGGAGAATTACTTAAATTTTATGAGCCACATTTTCAGCATCTGCAAAATATAGCTAAACAATGTTCTACCGTCTGAACGCAGAAAGACCAAAACCTCATCCAATACCCACAAAACAATGGAACGGACTTTTGGGAACAATGCATTACTTCTTTGAGGAATTAGATTCTAGATCCTTTATTTGCCAGTAAGGAGATGCGTAACTGTGGAAAATATAAGATGCATTTACATAGTAGTACAGAATTCCAATTCCACAGATTGGAAAATATTCTTCAGAACCAACAGGACCACTGACTCCACCCATTTCAATGAGATGCTTATCAATTATTCACCATTACTGTGCACCCACAGAGCTAAGCTCTTCTTGACCCTACATCATGCGCTAAAAGCATGGCAAAATGCGTTGGTGTCAGCTAAGAGCAGAATGCCCCAGAAAGAAATTATTAGAGGAAAGCAGGTAAAAAATAATGTTCAAATGTAAACATGTTAAAATAATGTTCAAATGTACCCAATTTTCAGTTCCAATTTTGTGATGACACAATATTAATAAATATACATTCTTAACTGAATTGTATTTCGATCAGCAACAAAAACTTGTAGGCAAGAAAGACACTATACAGAGACATGTACTAACAATGGACGATAAACAAGATTTTTTACTTATCCATATTAATTGTACAGTATAGTGGGTTTCATTGTAGCATATTCATACACATATATAACATGCACTCTCATATCTCCTCTCCTGGGAGATGTTTTCTAGAGAATATAACTTATTAGTGAACTCAAGCAAAAGAAAATTTCCATAAATATTAGTAGTAATATTTTTTTCAACAAAACAAAACAAATTCAGGGTTGAAAGAGGAAGTACAGGAAGACCGTACAGGAGATTGCAGCATAATTTTGAGAACTATCCCATCCCCAGACACACAAATCCAGCAACTGTAGTATTGATACCCTGCTTAAATCTGGTTCAATCACCAAGAAAAATGGGAGTTTTTCTGAAGCAGACTTTAATTATTGGTTTTAGAAGAGAGAGAAAAGATGAATAAATCCCCAGACAACTTTCATCCCCAAGACACACACAGGATGAAGTGACTCAGCACAGCAATAAAATCTCCAGAAACTTTAATTTCTGCAGTAAATCTTTTCCAGCACTCTTACCACTGGCAACTCAAATTCAGGCAGAAATAGACACTCCTAACGTCACCCCACCAGAGGACTGAAATACGGTCACTTTAGAAAGTAGTCAATGGGAAGAATGCCAAAGAACTTTTGACAACTTTATCACAGCAGGAAAAGAACATTTTCTCAAAGCATCAGTGTCAAACTTTCCCTCATAAACAAAATTAAAACAAACAAAGGCGAAACAAGCAAATGTGTGGATGGCCAAATTATGTGCTGGTAGCAATACAAATTGATTTTGTAGCACAGAGGAAGGAGAGCAAACTTACCTGTTGACAAGAATCAGTGTTCTACACACATTGGTTACAATATGCGTATTTACACCATCCCTTCTAAAAACTGGCACTATTGTCAGATTATGAGACACGGGGGGGGGGGGGACACACAACATCCTAAAACAAACACAGAAAGTGACGTTCTTCTAAGGAAGTAGGGTTAGTGCAAGAAAGTAGAGAGAATGTTAGTGTTCTCCATGGAAATCGAGGACATATGGCATCCATAAATCAAGGGCAAGATACTGTGACAAATGAATCCAAAAAGAATCAAGGGAATATAAAAATGAAAGTGCTGATATTTTAGAGCATTCTGTCTAAGGAGTGAAATGCATTTATTTAAATACATGTTTTTTTATTTTTCTTTCAGTAGAATATGAGTTCTTCATTCTATCAAAAACTTTTCAACCACATGTGTCCTCTACCAAGAATTTAGATGGCAGCGACCATAAAGGTAAAGAAGAAATTAATGCTTAAAGTAAGCATGATTAATGAAAGCAAACTGCTTTAAAATATAAAATTTAAAAGCACTCCCAGGAATACAGCATATAATCCCAGCAACTTTAGAGGCTGAGGCAGGAGGATCACAAGTTCAAAGACAGCCTCAGCAACTTAATGAGACCCTGTCTCAAAATAAAAAATAAACATGTCTAGCTAGGCATGTAGCTCAGGGGTAAAGGGGCCCTGGATTCAGTACACCCCCCAGTATACCCCCCATGAAAAATGGTAAAAAAAAATCTACAGAGACATAGATTAAAGGTTGAAGTATTGTACAGGAAAGAAGTATTATTTTATTCCACTAAATCTGTAAATACAAATGTTTCATTGGAAAATATAGATACCAATCTCACCTTGAAAAAAGATTTAGAAAGCCTGAGTAGACCAAAAACAAAGACACCAGACCCAAAAGACTTTATAGGTAAATTTAATCAAAGGATCAAGATTTTTATTTTGCTCCAGAACATAGGAAAATCTGAGACTCTTCAAATATTGTTTCAAGAGTTGCTATAACTCTAATATACAACAAAGAAGGCATAAAAGTGGTAGAATAATATCACTTATCCATTTAAATGATTTATTAATGTCCTTAAGATAAGTATTTTTACACAAACTATAAGAGAAGTTAAAAGATTATGCTACTTACAAAGTAATATTAATTTGTTCCAGGAATGTATGCATCGTTCAATATTGAAGAAATATAGTGATATGATTCATTAAATTATATATTAATGGAGAAAAATTATAAATGCTAACATAAGGCATTTAATATAATGTAATTATTCTTTACCCATCAATAATACATTTATCAGTGTAATTTGTTAATAAAAATAAGCTTTACTAGGAATGGTACCACCATATGACCCAGGCATCCTACTCCTTGTAATATATATAAAAGATCTAAAATCATTATACTATAGGAATGCAGCCACATCAATGTTTATAGCAGCACAATTCATAATAACCAAGTATGGGACCAACCTAGGTGCCCTTCAACAGATGAATGAATAAAGAAAATGTGATATATATATACACAATGGAGTATTACCCAGCCATAAAAAGAATAGAATTATGATATTTGCTAGTAAATGGATGGAACTGACCAATATCATACTAAGTGAAATAAGCCAGACCCCCAAACAATCAAAGGTAGAATATCTCCTCTGATATGTGGAAGCAAGTCTAAAATAAGGCAGAAAGAGAGACAAAAAAAAAAAAAAGAGAAAGATAGGAGAATGTTCCACTAAAATAGAAGAAAGATCAGTGGAGCAAAGGGAATTGAGGAGAAGGGAGAAGAGACAGGATAAGAGAGGAATAGTGGGACAAATCTGACCTAACTTTCCTATGTGCACACATGAGTATATCACTGTGAATCTCATTATGTGTATCCGCAAAACAGTGATGAAAAAAACCATGTGTAAATGACAGAAAAAATTAGTAGAGTAGAGAAAAAGGAACAGGGGAAGGAGGAACAGAGGATAGGGGGAAGAACTGAGGAATGAATTGAGAAAATTATATTCCATGCTTTTGCAATTATGTCAAAATGAATCCTAATGTCATGTATAACTAAAAAGAATCAATAAAAATTATATATGTGGCTATATATATATATATATATATAAACTTATTGTTCTCTTTCTCAAAAGACATGAAAGAATAGACATTATATGAAAATTATTTAACTGGAAAGCCAAAAATTATTAAGTAAAAAAAAAAGTTTAGAATGAAAAACTTTTAGTAGTTTGTCTGATATTTTTAAAAAGCCAACAGCATTTAATCTAAACATAACCAATTACATCACATTAAACATGTGGCAAATGTATAGACTACCTAAGATTAGGCCTCATGTGAAATATACGGTGCTCAGGTAAAACATTTAAAAAAGTACAACTTTAAAACATGGAAGAAAGTTGATCAAATACAAGGGTAGATCTTGCATAAAGGAATACATACTGTGAAGATATCATTTGCCAAATCATTTTAATAAATTCATCGTGGGATCCTTCATTCTTTTATATATTTTGGAAATCATTCTATTTTCTTGCTGAAGAGCCGACATACCGCTGTCAATCACTGGTGTAAACAACAGCACATGCTTCAGATGGTCATCTCGAGATCTCCATGTCATCGAGGTATGTCTGTTCTTAAAACACTGGCAGGGTTGCTTTTTGTTTAAATCCAAACTCTCTCCCACAGTAGGAAAGACCCTGCCTTTCCACTCACAACTCATCCTTTCATACATACAGTGACTGCAAGATCCCTGGCCTGTGCTTGACAAAAGGACAGCCTCCAAGGACAGCCTCCAAGGATGGCCTCCAAGAATGGCCTCCAGCAAAGCCTGTCCTCACCCTAACCTGTGAGTAGGCATGGGGCTGTACAGCGAATAAGGCTGCTAAGGGGCCGGCCTCTTCCAAGAGCATCCTGTCTACGGGGTTTCCAGACTTACCTAGTTTCTTTCATGGAATTTACCACCAGTTGAAGCTACATCTTCTCTTCCCTTGTTGTGACATGTCTTCTTCATTAAGCTTCACAGAAGCAAAAGACTTTTCTTTCTTGTTCCATGCTCCACACCCTGGCCCTCGTGCAGTGCCTAAAATACATGCAAAACTGAGAAAATCAATGTTCTGTGAAGTCACAATAATAAAATCATATGACAGGAAAAGCTGAGCAGCAGGGTAAGGTCTCGGTTCCAGCACTCGCCCAGCAAGAAGAGGGAGTCCAGTAGGGGACTGGAGCAGCAGGCACAGCCAAGACCTCTCTCCATCATCCCCAGGGCCCACTGGCTTCTTGCCCCTAGGCGTGGGGCAGGCGAGCTACGAGATGGACACCTCAGCCCTCAAACTGGGACTCGGTCTTTGATGCATTGGTCATAGAGGGGCAGGATGTGTGTTTTCACAGGTTCCTGAAGCCATCTTCATCGTCACCCTAGGGCCCAGAAGGCCGGGGATAACATGAAGGGCTTGAAGAAGCGTAGGGCTGAATTGAAGCTAGTTGATAGGTACAATGTGTCCTTGGAAATCAACGAACTTCACTCAGTCACCTCAGAACAAGGTCCAGAAAGGTGACAGGTTCCAATGGGAAACGTGGTTCATTGCCAGGCCCAGACTGTGGTACACGCAGTCACCCTGCCTCCCTCCATGCCAAGTCCCTCCACTACAGAAATGACCAAGGTGATCGTTTGAGGCAAATGATTTGACATTTGCTGCAGACTAAACAGGCAGCCATTGGAGACCTCTGAAAAAGCTACGAATTCCAAACAGAAAATGTGGAAAAATGCAAAATTTGAAGTTCTTTAGAGGAGGCAGAAGGAGAAAGCTCTTAGGATGAAACCCATGGGAGATCTCAGAAAGGCTTCTCTGACAAACCGACTTTCTAGACGGATAGAAAAAGCTTCTAGCATGAAGCACAAAGGCAAAAGCTAAGGGCAAGCCGAGGAAGAAGGGCCTTCTTCCAGAAAAGTCCCTCCAGCGAGGACATCACGAACCTGAGCTGCTACGCATCATGCCTCTTCTTCCCCTTGGACCATCTCAGGTAACAGGGGACTGGCTGCTCTGGCCTTTCCTTGACCTGCTCTTCCAGTGTTGTCCAGCGCTCTGAGCCCTTAGTTGACCTTCTTCATTTCACAGTATCTTCATCGCAGTCCAGTTTATAAGCAAAGGCAAGACCACAGGGCGCTCTCCCTCATGATCTCTGGTACTCCTACTGCTAACTACACAGCAGCAAATATAGAAAATTTCCCCAAGGTATACGTGGACACATATTCTATACAAAATTCTGGATGTTCCAATGATGCTTGTGTTTCCTATAACCCAATGACTCAGGAGGCTGAGGCAGGAGGCTTGCAAGCTGGAGGCCAGTCTCCACAACTTAGCAAGAGCCTTAGCAATTTAGCAAGACCTTGTCTCAAAACAGAAATGTTTTTAAAAAGACTTGGGGTATAGTTCTGTAGCAAACATCCTTGGGTTCAGTCCCCAATATCTCCCCAGCCCCAAACATTTTTCTGGAAAAATATATACCAAACTTTTATCCGTGTTTATCTCTGGAAAGTTGCAGAATCAAACTTTAGACACTTTCTCTGTGCTATTATGTTTTCAGGTCATTTAACAATCTATTGCAAAACATGTTTAGTATATTATCCTTTTGAACAGCACAAATTGGGAAATGATAATTAAATTTCAGGAACATAAAAACAGTCTAGAATTTCTGAAAATGTCAAAGGAAAACAGCTATCAAAGCCTCTTAGGATGTTCTAGGGACAAAAGTACTTTCACAAAAATGGTTTTCAATTCACCATGTATTGTTTGGTAAATTGAGACGGACATAACACTAGTCCACTTTATCTCACTATTTTTCAGGAGCTCGTTACTTCCTTTCCTCAACTTTAGTACCCAAAATACTTTGGGAAGAGAGGAGTTAGCATGCCGTTGTATATTTAACAGGGACTTGACTCTACTATCAAAATGTAATAAAACAAGTCAGAGCTGCACAAGAAAGTTACGAGGTGTTTTTCACATAGAGACAGTGCCTCTGAAACAGATTGAAGCAAATCCTCCCTATCATTGAAGACACCCTGGGACCCAGTTGACAGCCATACATGTTTCATCCAGAAGCATAGAGAATCACTCCCCTTCCCCTGGATCCAATCTTAAAGCAGGAGGAGATAACTGGGCAAATGGATCCTCTCCTTTGTCTGCCCAGGACTGCGGAGGACCTGGAGAATCCACCTCTCCATAACAGCCCTGCCAGACCAAGCCATCAACGTCTTTGACAAACGGTCAAAGCTCAGCCACTCACCCTCATGTTTGCTTTCTGTTTCCAACCTCACTTCTCTACTCCCTCCCTCCCTCTCTTCTGTTTCCAGAGACTACAGCCCCAGGAAATTCACAGTACATAAACATTTACCTAAGGCTGATTCCTAGGAAAGCAAGGGCCACTCTGAGCAAAAACATATGTCTGCCTGGGTTTTCTGTTTAACATGTAAAGACTGAATTTTCAAATACTAAACCAAAATGTTTCAAAAATATGTAGAATTCCACTAATATATCATGATTCAGTTTATCTCTGAGTTATTAGACAAGTCAATTAATTTTTTGGAATGCAATTTCCTATTTGCAAAATGCATTTTTCTCCTCAATCAGTATTTATTTCACTTATACTGTCTCTCAAATGTTTTACTAAATACTAGTAATAAAAAGATAAATAATTGTTTAAGTCAGCTTTTTTGCTGCTGTGATTAAAAGTCCTGACAAGAACAATTTTAGGAGGAAAAGACTGTTTGGGAGCTCACAGTTTCAGAGGTCTTATTTCTTAGATGGCCGGGTCCATTCCTAGGGCTCGAGGTGAGGCTGAATATCAGGGTGAATGGGTGGTGGGGGGAAGTGGCTCACGGTGTGGCTCCAGGGAGCAAAGAGAGACTCCACCCCAGATACAAAATATATACCCCAGAGGCACGACCCCAGCGACCCACCTCCAGCCACACCCTGCCTCCTTCAGTTGCCAGTGAATCCCCATCAGGGGATCTACTCATTGATTGGGTTAAAGCTCTCCTAACCCAATCATCTCACCTCAGCCTTACTGCACTGTGACACATGAGATCTGCAGGGACAGCTCACAGTCAAACCATAACAATAATTCTAATCAGCATTCCTGATATGCAAGCAGTTTGGAAATTGTTATGAAGCATGTTAAATGAAACGGCAGTTATTCAGATGACTGAGGCTACAAGAGGTGGGCATCTGACCCATCCTCAGTGCTTAAAATGGCTACATTCTTCCTTGAAGAATCAGTATTTGTGAAGATTCTTTAAGAATGTGTAACATTTAGGGACTGGAGTGGTGGCTCGGCTGTTACAGCACTTTCCCGGCATGCGCGAGTACACGGGTTCAAACCCCAGCACCCACGTGCACAACTAAGTGTCAGAGCAATGAAGGCCATGTGAAAAACTCAATAAAAATTAATTGATTCTCTCTCTCTCTCTCTCTCTCTCACACTGTCCAAAAAAAAAAAAAAGGATGCGTAACGTTTAGCTAAGAAACCATCATAGGAAGGGCAGCCTAGGCAAAGAGAATATCATGAATGAAATGCCCCTGAAAGAAATTTGTTTATGAAATGCATGACAGGTCATTGCAGTAAAGATGACAGAGTCAGAGGTAAGCTGTGAACAAGGAAGGAAAGGCTGAGCTCGCTCCTTCAAGGTCCCTGCAAGGCAGGCAGCCAAAGCCCCGGCACAAGGAGAGCACGGTGCAGCAGGTTCCTTCAGAGTCTCCACCTCAGATTCCGTGATTCTATAACACGATTTCATCTCCTAATAAGAGAGAGACTGCAAGGGGCAGTCTGTTGAAACTATGTAGATTCCACGGTGGCATGTTAGCAGAGTGCATTAAATAAAAACTATAAATTATTTGAAAATGTAAGCTCAACTCCATATGCATGATTTCCCCAGACCCCGTCTGGAATGCTGTTTTTATTCTTGGGCAATCTATTTCAGGAAAATATTACTAATCTAACAATATCCAAAGTTCCGAATTTATCAAAGGTATAGTAAACCATTTCTGGGGGAAAAAATACTGCCTATGTTCAGATTTTGAAAAGCTGTCATGGGGTGGGCAGGGGAAAGGTAGATCAAGACCTAATCACTGTAAGTAAAGTCTACAGATTAACATATATCTATAATCTGTGAGCATGTTAAAGGAGGAAAAATTCTAGCTGAAGATATGAAAATATAATATGATGATTCAGTTTTTCAAGAAGAGAAAAATTATCTTTGGCCATACAACTTCAAGAGGAGGTCAAAAGCAACCTCTTCTTCAAAAACCAGTGCTGGTCTTTATACATGGAAGAATAATTTGCCTTTGTACCCACCATAAAAATGTGCTAGAAAACTGGACAAAACTATATGGAAGAGTTGCGCTTAAATGTTAGACAATAGACATTACAGGACTGGCATCTAAGAAGGAAGAAAAATAAGGTGAGACATTGCCCATCTCAAATTTCTACCTGGCGTCTTTTCCAGACCATGACAGAGGAAAGAAATCCAAACACAACACAATGGTCCTGCCAATTTAAGAAGGCACAGAGAGAGTTTAAAGGGGCTGAAATGCCTGGAATTTTCAAGACAGAGGGAAAGGGGTGCTGGAGAAAAGCTGCAGTAATACACACAATCCCTTAATTTTATTGCTGAAGACCAAGATATACGTACGTGGAACAGACACTTATGAGGCAAAGAATTGCTCTACTCAGGGATTTCTGCAACTCACATCAGGCTGGGAGATGTTCAAGTTCCAACTAAGCAAAATAGGGACATGTTGATTACAGAAGGACCAGTATGATAGCAGAGACACACCAGCCCCGTACTAAAGCTCGCTTAAGACAAGAGTCTAATTTAGATCCACTCCAATGAAGTTTGTAAATGAGGTTCACAAGGATCAAGTTTACTCATAATAATTTTGAGTCTACCAAAATAAATACATAAATAAATTCAAACCCTCTTAAAGAGAAAAACACCAAAAGCTAACTATTAACAACATAATATCGACCATACCCAGGTTCCAACAAAGATTATACATGATAAGAAGTAGGAAAATGTGACCCATAAACATGAGAAAAAATCAGTAAATAGAAGCAGACACAGAAATGACAAGGAAAATGAAACTGGTAGATAAGAACTTTTAAGGAGCTTTCATAATTTATTGAAGAATTTAAAAGAAAATTTGAACATAATGAGAAAACATGCAAGATTGATGTTTTATATTTTATAATAGAAGAAGTCAAAATTTGAGAGCTGAAAAATATAATATCTAGAATGGGAAACATAAGAATAAGTCTTACCAGCAGATTGCAACTGATGACTGCAGAGGAAGAAGATCAGCAGATGGAATCCATAACAATAGAATCTATAAAGCTGGAGCAGAGAGAGGAAGAAAACAAAACTTAGCATAGCCTTGAGGATGGTGAAATTGGGGTCCTAGAAGGAAAAGATACAGAGAACAGAGGACTAAAGAAAATTTGTAAAAAAATAATGGTCAAAAAAATTTTAAAAATGAAAAATATAAAGCAGAATATTCAATAACTTAATTAGCTCCAAGAATGGTGAGCACTAATGAAATAACAACAATTCTCAACTCAAATTGCTGAATACACTGATGAGGACAAGTCTTGCATTCAGCCAGCTGAGAAGGGATATACCACATACAGGGAAGAAAGAAAGACCGTGTTTCTTTCAGGAACAATGCAAATCAATTGTAAAACATGGATAGGAAAAACCATCTTGTTAAACTAAATTCTATATCTAATAGGAATACCCTTTAAAAAGAAGGACAGGGTAAATGTTGTCTCAGACAGAAATGAAGTCATCACCAGCTGAGAGAATGATAAATGCCAATGTAGCTTTTTGAATACAAGGAGAATGACACTGGAAGGAACCCAAATATGCAGAATGCAATGAAGATTGGAAGAAAGGTTAAATGAATGGGAGCACATATAGAATTCTTTTTAAATTTATTTGCAAAATGACCTTTTTGCTTATTAAACAAAGTATAGTTTTTATTTTGGTTCATCACAAAATGCTTTGTGTAAAAGAACTTAACAGTAGTGCTAAACAAACCAAATACTTACAGTGTAGATATTAAAGGAAGATTCAGTGTTTTGGATGTAAATATTATGTACTGAACAATAGCATCTCCCTTTCCCTGTTATGTTGAACAAGAAGCCAAAGGGTATGGGGGTGAAATGCTTTTGTGATTTCTTTCTCAGGAGAATACACCGAAGGGAAGTTTGTTCCTAGAGCCGTCTAAACTGGGTCACTAAACTCTCACAATACAGTTTCCTCTGTGACTTAAAAACTGCCACTCTTAGAGGTAGAATCCCAAGTTAAGCGCTCTTTTTGTTTTTGTATAACTATTCTCTTTTGCCATTACAAATGCTCAATACACTAGTATGTTATGATTTTAAGGATCTGTTTCCTTACTTTTGCTCAGATACGTAAAGATGTTAAAGGAATCCAGGAAGCTCAGCGGGATAGCTTGTGCGTAGCAGCACAGCGCCCTGGGTTTGATCCTTGGCACCACCAAGGAAACTTTTTAAAAAGATACTGCACATGCACCTGCTTAAATTAGTTTTAACTTTTGTCATAGTGTAGTAAAACTACACACATTTACACTTACCCAGATTTATGAATTTGTTTTTTTTTTTTAAGAAAGAGGGACAGTGAGAGAGACAGAGAAAGAGAGAAACAACTTTATTTAGTTTTTCACATGGCTTTAGTTGCTCCAACACTTAGTTGTGTATGTGGTGCTGGGGTTTGAACCCGGGTCCTTGTGCTTGCCAGGCAAGCGCCGAAACCACTGAGCCACCGCTCCAGCCCTGTTTTTTAATTCTCAATTAGTTAAATATTCTAGAGAAGAACTACACTTTTGGGGGGGGGCAGGGATTGAACCTAAAGGTTCTAAAGGTTCTTAGCCACTGAGTCACATCCTCAGCCCTTTTTAAATTTTTTTAATTAAATAATTTAAGTTTTTGAGGCAGGTCTCATTAAATTACTTAGAGCCTCGCTAAGTGGCTTTGAACTTGCAATCCTCCTGCCTCAGCATCCTGAGCCACTGGGATTACAGGTGTGCACCACCATCCCCGGTTATGTATTTCTTTTCACATAACCAGCAACCAACCAGTAAGACACTTTTGAAATAGCTGTTTGCAAAAGCATATACCAAGATTTAGGTTTACTTAATGGTATGTTAAGCATTCAAAAGATCAAAAGGAACACAAATAGAATATATTATAATATAAATATATGACACATTTTTGGCACCACCTACAAAAAATTCTGACAGTACTTTATTATCCTTCAGATCTTTGGGAATTCTTAAAATTTCAAGTCATTAAATTTTTAATTTTTCTCTAGAGTAAAATAATTCACAAATTTGAACTATTTCTTTTTTTTTTTTTTAAGAGAAAGGGACAGTGAGAGATAGAGAGAATCATTCTTATTCAGTTTCTCATGTGGCCTTCTTTGCTCCTTTGTTCTGTTCATGGTGCTGGAGTTTGAACTCGTGTTCCTGCACATGCCAGGCAAGCACCAGAACCGCTGAGTCACTGCTCCAGCTCTTGAACTGGTATTTCAAAAGCAGATGATGTCTTCTGCAAACAATTTTCAAAGCAGAAATAGTAACCAAGTTTTTCAGACCTTATAGATAGAAGTAAACTATATAGCAATGATAGAAAATTTTAGGAAACCACAGTGGAAGGGGACTGCTGAAAGTTTTATTTGTTAGTCATGTTGTGTTTTATAAAGCATTATGGTACACATATGCTAAGTTGAAGATATATATTACAAACCATATAGCAACCACTAAGAAAAGCCCAAATACAGAATAAAAATGTGAAAAGATATTCTCAACCCAAAATAAAATAAAACCTAATAAAGAAGAGTAAAGAAATAAAGAACAGGTGAGGCAAATAGATATCAAACACCAAAATGATAGATATAAAGCATTATATTGAGAATCACAATAGTGAAATGGTTTAAACTTTTCAATTGAATGTCAGAGATTTTCAGAGTTAATCAAAAGCAGCTATCAAATGTATGCTATCTGTGAGCATATAAATGCTATCTGTGATGTTAATATAAAGTTACTAAACTGTTTAATGATGAAGGATGGGACAACCATATACCATGCAATCAACAGTAAGTAATAAGAAGCCTGGAATGACTGGAATGATATTGAAGAAAGTGGAGCTAATGAAAAGAAACATGACTAGAGGAGAAAAGGGACATCCACAAAAAAGAAAATTCAATTAATCAAAAAGATGAACAATCCTAAACGTGTAAGCCTTTACTAACAGAGCTGCGAAACTCATAAAGCTGAACAGAAGAAACCAAAAGAAAGAGTAGACCCATCACATTCTATTCAGAGATCAAAAACTCATCTCCCAGCAATAAAAAGTAGATATAAAATCAATTACTGTGTAGAATGTTTGAAACTAATTGACTTACATAATTCATACTTGGGAAACACTACATTCTATAACTAAAATGCAGTCCACTCAAATGCGCTGGAAAATATCATCACATTAGGCAAACTGGGTCATAAAACAATTCTCAGTATATTTTAAAATAATGAAATTTTACAGAGTATGTTCTTTAACTACAGTAAAAGTAAATTAGAAATACAACACAAAGCATGCGTACAAAAAGCACCATCTGGAAAAATTGCCAATATTATAGAATTAATCATTACTCTTCTAAACATTCCGAGACTGAAAGAAAACACAAATAACTTAACTGAAAATATAATTAAAATGTTGAGAACAGAAATAAAATAGTAAATAGAGAAGAAAAGCTGTGGCTATAAATGTTTATATTAAGAAAGGACGAAAATTGATAGAGACTCTAAGTTTCCATTTTAAGAAACAGATCAAATCCAGAGAGAATTGAAAGAAGGGTATGATAAACATATAAGCAGAAATCAATAGCAGACATCAGACAAACCAGAGAATAAATTAAAAAATCTAAAATATGGTACTTTGAAATTTTGTATTAAATTGATAAACTTCTAGATAAATAGCCAAGAAGAAAGCAAAAAGATTCACATTAATAATTTTAAAAATGAAAGAGGGAAGATAGCTATAAACCCAATAGATCTTAAAAATTGTAAGAGCATACTACAGTCAACATTCCAATTAATTCAAGTATTAAATAAAATAAACAAATATATTGAACTTGAAAAAATGACAGAAAAGAAAGTAGAAAATTCAAACAGCACTGTAATCATGGAGGTAATTCAAGTTTACTCTATAACCTGCCCACCAAGAAGAATTCAGTCTAAGATAGCTTTATGTGTGAAATATAGCATACAAGTCTGAAAGAAATAATGAAAAATTTCACAAATTTCTACAAGTTTAGAAGTACTTCTTAGCTCATTTTATAAGACCAGTTATTTACCTTGACAATAAACACGAGGAGGGGAAAAGAGAAAATTACAAATATCTTTCATGAACAATGACACCCATATTTTGAGTTGTTGCTGTTGTGACTGGAACAAATTTCTATAAATTTTGCAGCCTAAGCAATTGAAATTTAAGATCTTCCAGTTGCATAGGTCAGAGTTCCGACTTGCTGGGTGAGAATCACGGGCTGGCAGGGCTGTCTTGCTTTTCTAATGCTCCAAGAATGTGGCATCCATTTGGTTTAGTTAGGGACTGAACGAACTGAGGAGAACAGTTTTAGAAGAGGAAAAGTTTATTTGGGGGCCACAGCTTCAGAGGTCTCAGTCCAGACGCAGCAGGCTCTATTTCTTGGTTCTTGGAGTGACGCAGAACATCCTGGTGGAAGAAAGTAGCTCAAGACATTGCGATCAAGAAGCAAAGAGCAATACCAGAAACAAAGTCCGGGCCCCAAAGGCACACCCCACACCCCACCTCCTCCAGCCACTCCCTATCTGCCTTCAGTTACCACCCAGTTAATCCCTAACAGGGGGTTAGTTCACTGATTGGGTAAAGGCTTCCAAGATCCACTCATTTCACCTCTAAGCCTTCTTGCACTGTGTCACACATGAGCTTTGGGGGACCCCTCATCTCTAATCCATAACACCATTCATGGGTGCTTCGATCCTTGTTCTTCACATGTGTGAGTTATGGCCAAGGCTGGTGCAGTCCCACCTCTCTGACCACAACCAGGGAAGTTCCCCTGCTTTTGCAAGTCCACAAGAATAGATCGGGCCCACCCTGAAAATCCATGATAATCTCCTTAGCTCAGATTAATTAACCTGCATCGCATCTGCAAAGCTTTTCTGGCTGTGTGATGCAGCATATTCACAAGTTGAGGGGACCAGGAGGTGGGTGTGTTTGGGGAGCCACATTTCTATATTCACAAACACAAAAATCATTTTCACTGTGGGTGTGTGTGTGTGTGTGTGTGTGTGTAGTTGGGTTTTAGGTATGGAACCCAGGGCCTCATATATGCTTGGCAAGTGCTCTACCGCTAAACTGTATCCTAGCCTTGGGAGTAATATTCTTAATAAAATATTAATAAATACTATCTAGCAACATCAGGAAAAGGTAACATGAAGAGTAGGGTTTAACATGGGGATGTAAGGTTGACATGAAAGTCAAGCTATTTTGAGAAAAACGGTGAATTTTATGTGATCACACATACAGTTATATAAAAAGCACTTCACACAATTTTAAATCTACTTTGATTTAAAAAACTATACTAAACTATTGATAAGGGAATTTCTTGCATTTAATACAGGGTTTTTCTATGGTTAGACTGTGTTCTCCAAAAGTTCATGTGTTGGAATTAAATCCCCAATCCCATGAGCCAATGACATTTAGATGTGGGACATTTGGGAGATTATTAGAATTACATGAGATCACAAATACGGACTGCAATAATGATGTTAGCGTCTTTATAAGAAGGGGCACCTGAGCTAGCATGCTTGCTGTCTGCCCATGTTATGCCCTCTACCATCTTATTATGCAGCACGGGGGCCCTCACCAGATTCCAGCACCATGCCGTTGCCCTTTCCAACCTCCAGAACTGTTCGTTAAATAAAATTTTCATCTTTATAAGCAACCCAGTCTCAGATAATTTGGTATAGTAATGAAAATAAAACTAATACAGTAGTCATAAAAATCCTACAGCAACGTAACGCTTAACGGTGAAAGACTGAACATTTTTCTTCAAGATTGGAAACGGGACAAGGCTTTCATCACTTTTATTCAGAAGTATACCAACCATAGAATGAGATAAGAAAAAGAAATAAGGCATATAGCCAGTTTATAAATAAAAATGTAAATGTGTTTTATTTATATTTATCTGGTTATATAGAGGAAAATCCTAAGTCTACAAAGAAGCTACTACAACTAATAACTGAATTTAGCAAATTTGCATCATATTGGGTAAATATACAAATATTTAATTTCTTGTATAAAAAGTAACAATGAAAAGTCAGAAAATAAAATTCACAAAACACTTTTTAGTCTAACAAATGCCTGATCTATGTAGCCATAAATTTAAAGAAATGTGTATAAAATCTGTACAGGGAAAACCTCAAAATATTGCTGAGAGATACTGAAGATCTGAAGATCTAAATAAGTGAGATGAGGTATCACATCATGATTAAGGATTAAATACTCAATATTGCTGAACACAGTGGTGCACACTTGTAATATCAGTGGTTGGAGGCTGAGGCAGGATGATTGCAAGTTCAAGACCAGCCTCAGCAATTTAGCAAGCCTGAAGCTATTTAGCAAGAACCTGGCTCAAAATAAAAATTAAAATAGGATGGGGATGTGGCTCAGTGGCAAAGTGTCCCTGTGTTCAATCTCCAGTACTAAAATAAAAATTAAAAATAAGTTACAAAGTAAAACAAAAACAAAAATGAACCAACTCAATTTTGTCACCATGTCTGTTATCCTCAACTGAAGATAATGAATTCATTAATCCAAATCCCAAATACTGTATAAAAATGGAGAAATGGACAAGATCACTCTAAGATATATGTAACAAAGCAAAAATGGTTAAAGTACCCAAAATAAATTTGGAAAGGAACAGAATTGGGAATTTAAGCTATGAGATTTTAAGATTCTACTGTTATATCTTGCAGGTATCTGGAGAGTGTACAATTCATGTAAAATTAGACTTACAGTTCAGTGGAGCAGAATAGAGTACACAAAGAGACTCACACAAATATGGGCAACTATTTTTTTTTTTACCAAATTAATTCAGTGGGGAAAGAAGAGTCTTTCAGAAAATTCTGCTGGAACAAGATACGTTTACATAGGGAAAATGCAACTTCAATAGTTATAGCACAAAACATACCCAAAATTGAACTCAAAATAAATCACAGACCTAAACATAAAAAGCTCAAACTGTAAAATTCTAGAAAAAATCATGGCAGAAAAATCCTGCAATATTCAGTAAGGCAAAACTTGTTAAATACAAAAACTCATAAATAAATAGAAAAATTCAACTTTGCAAAAATGAAAACATTCTGATATTCAAAAGATTCCTTGAAAAATAAGAAGAGACAAGCCACGGAATCAAAGAAAACTCATATATGTACACATATCAAAGGCTTGTATCTAGAATATTTAAAGAATTCCTGCAAATTAATGAGACAAAGCTACAAAAAAAACAAGAAATTTGAACAGAATCTTTAAAAGAGAATAAATATAAAAGTCATCAATATTCATTTTTAAAAAAGCTTTATTTTGTTAGTGATCCTTGAAATGAAAATTAAATCCTTAAGAAATATCCCTGTACATTCAGAAGGACAGCTAACTTCGGGAGGCTCACCACACCAATGGTTGATAGGATGTGAAGTTCCCGGAATGTTCAAGGACCAGCAGTGATGAAAATGATCCACTTCCCATAGCACCAATACTGCTAGACATTTACTAAAGAGTAGGAGAAACGTGTCACAAAGTCACACACAAATTTTCCATATTAATAAATAGTAGAATAATTCAAATGATTATCAATATGTAAATGATTCTGTCAAATGTGCTGTCCATTCAAAGAAGTAATTCTCAGGCATAAAATCAAAATACTGGTTCACAGGAAACAGATAAACCACAATAAGTTGGGTGGAGTAATCCAGAGCCAAAGAGCATATATATTTTGATTGCATTCATGTGCAATTATAGACCAGAAAAAAATATTATGACAGAAAGTACATCAGCAGTTGCATGGAGCTGTGGATGGCAAGAAGGAACGTCTTTCTGTAGTATTAAAAGGAGTAAATGGAAATACTCCGCTAAAACTACAAACAATTCTTTTTTTTGACATTACAGATGTTTTATGAATAATTTGATATGAAGAATTCAAGGAAATTATGTAATTGTAATTACTGATTTCATACATTGCTATATATTCCATATTCTCATTCAAATAAGGACAATAAAATAAAAATGCAAACAATGTAAAATAAAACAAGAAGTATTTTTTGATGGTGAAAATACAAATTTTGATTGTAGTGATGGGCACACATGTGCCTATTTGTCCAAACGTATCTAGCCATAGAATTAAAACACTGATATACTTGTGAATAAAGCTCAATAATCCTTTTGAAAAACTGTTTTAAAACTGTTTCTTCCATCCCAAAATATATTTTTTAGGCTTTGTTATAGGGAAGAACTACCTTGCATTCAATTCAACTAGAAAATTTGTATGAACCCTTTTATCTCTAAAATTTTTGCATCTAATTTTTCTATCTTCATTCTCTATTTGATTGAAATGTATAAAAAATAAACCAGCAGATATTTCCACAGATACTAACAGTAATAGTCTATCCAGATGTAATAATTTATCTGACATATTTCAAATATTAGGTTAAAATCTGAACATCATTTAATTTACCATAACATTGCCTGATGATAAATTTCTTGCATATATCTGTGTTTTTACACATGTGTTTATAAAGACATAATCTGTGTATATATTTGCACACATTTAGTAAATTTCCACACACACATACACACACAAGTGTGTATACACGTCCATCCTTAAAATAATGAAGTACTTACAAAAACGTAATTTTCATGGTCATTTTAGAATAAATGTATTAGTGTCGATTTAGTTGTCTTTTAAGCATTTTACTTGGAAAATTGTATTTGTGTGAATATACATAAGGTCAACATATACTTTGTGTTATTAAAAGGGCATGGGGGAGTGGGTATAATGAGAAAGCCAAAATCAACATTCCATGTGATTATCAATGAGAAACATATTACTGAGCTTTAAATAATACTGTATTTACAAAAATCTCCAAATTCTGTTAATAATGATAAATGAGAGACACTGAAAGATTTTACAAATTTTTCCTAAAGGATCTTTAAGTTCGGTAACTGAAATTTTATTTACACTTAGAATTTTTTTTCATTATAGTTATACATAGTAGAGTTGGGCTCATCGAGACAAATTGTTACTACGTGGAATTCTATTTTAGTTTGTGTTCCTAACTTTTTCCTTCCTCTTCTTCCCTCATTCTCCTTCCTGTACTCTACTGATTTTCCTTCCACTCATCTATTTATTTTTATTGGTTCTTCCTGCTTATACATGAAGGTAAAATTCCCTATGAATTATATGCATATAGCATGATTTCTTAAGATTCAGTCTGCATTTACTCCCCTTTCCCATCCTCTCTCCCTCTCAGTCTCCTTCTGCTCTACTGGTATTTCCTCATCCTTATGACAACTGATCCAGTCCTCCTTCTTTTCTTTATTTGGCTTTATCCTCCACATGTGAGAGAATACATTCAAACCTTGATTTTCATGGACTGGCTTACTTCATTTAGCGTGATGCTCTTCCTTTATATTTATTTACCAGGAAATGCCATAATTTCAATCTTTATTGCTGAGCAAAACTCCATTGTGTATATGTACCACAATTTCTTAACCCATTCATCTATTGACAAGCATCTGGGTTGATTCCATAATTTGGCTATTGTGCATTGTGCTGCTATAAACATTGAGATGGCTGTGTTGGTATAATATGATGATGTTAGTTCTTTTGGATAAAATACCAAGGAGTGGACTAGCTGGGTCACATGGAGGATCCATTCTCAGTGATTTGAGGAGATCTCTACACTGCCTTCCAGAGTGGACATACTAATTTTCATCCTACAGGCTGATTGCTTTTATTATTGTTGATGTTTTTGATCATTTCGATTCTGACTGGAGTGAGACAAAATCTTAGTGCAGTTCTGATTTGCATTTACCTGATTGCTAAGAATAGTGAATACTTTTTAATAAATTTGTTGCCAATTGTATTTGTTCTTTTGAGAAATGTCTGTTTCGTTCTTTTCCTATTTATAGATTGGGATGTTTGGGATTTCCTGGGGCTCGGAGATATTAAATGTTTTGAGTTATTTGTATATTCTATATTCATCCCAGTCAGAGAAGGAGCTGGCAAAGATCTCCTCCCATTCTATGGACTCTATCATCACTCGCTCAATCGTTTCTTTTGCTTTCACTTAGAATTCTTTATCACTTTTCAGTGAGATAGGTCTGTCTATTTATTTCATTGTTATGACTTTCTGATAAAGTACCTTTTAAAATCCTTATTTGAACCACATATCACAAGGAATATATTTGTAGCTAATATTTCTTTTTTACCATGAGTTAAAATATTATTAACCATTTTACATGGCTAATAATATTAAAATAAACTCTGTTAATACCAGTAAGACATTCAGAAATACCCTATTATTTTTATATTCATAGAATAGCAACAGAAATGGACTCTATTCTCTAAGAAAACGAAAAAAGAATAAATGTTGAGCATCCACATAGGTTAAAAATACCTCTAGTTTTTTGTAGTAACTCCATCTATAGATGAATAAAATGCTTTCAGACATTTTCTACTTGTATTATATAAGCCATCAGAAAATTTCCTATGGAAAAGGTTGAGAAGCACACTATGAATAGCACTATAATCGTGCAGACATGTACTTGAATTAATGATGCTTTACAAAGCTAATGCATGATTAAATCTAAAGAGAGATTGCTTGAGACTTCTCAGTTCTCACTATTCATTTTGATCAATATCTCCAATAAAAATATTGTTGTTATATTTACAAAATTCCAAAGTGGCAGGAAATAGAAGCACTAGCTAATATAATGAATGGTAGAATGGTCTGAATATATCAAATAAAGCAAACTTGAAACAGACATGAATGCCTATGTTTAGAGACTTAATTACCTGTATACAACAGAAGAGGAGGGATTTTATTACCATAGATTTTGTGAAAAATTCCTAGTGGAATCAAATTTCAACTAGGTTGAAGAAGACGGCTGAAGTATCTTTGAATTTTGTTGGAATTATAGCTCTTCATTTGGTTTCCAACATGCTCAGTGTGAATCAAAGTGATATGGTTGCCCAAAATGTTAATGTCATCCAAAATGCATCAAGAAAACATTGTGCTCAGATTAAGTGAAGCTCCGCATTACTCAGACAGTCCTGGAAAATGTGTGTTCTATACGGGCCTCACTTAGGAGAAACACTGAGAAGCATGGATGTATGTGGAAGAGGGACAACTGAGAAGCGCTACCAAACCACTGATGAACTGAGAATACTTAACTTGGAAAGGAAAAACACGGTGTGTCAGTTTGGCTTCCCAAGATGCAGATGCCAAAATGGAACTGGAAATTGAAAATATCTTTGGGGAAAAATATGACTGTAATAAATACAAGGGTAAAGGGGTAGAGGAGAGAACCGCAGCAGCTAGAAAGACTGCATGTAGTTCTGATCTCCTCTGGTTACAAGAAAGGAAGGATTGTTCACAGCATGGTTTTAAAAAGGACTTAGACAGACTTATGGAAAGTCTTCAAGCCAAAGCCAGCCGTTCAATGACTGTCCTACAGAACAGGAATGCCCTGTAGTATTGCAGCTGTGGTCAGTCATTAGCTGGAAACTCCAGAGAGAAAGGTTGTCTTGGCATCTGCGTCCACATGGATCAAAAGGTACAGTCCCTGGAGTCTGTCAGCTAAGTACGCTCCTCCTGTGTCCTTGGAAAGAACATGGGCATGGCCTCCACACATGCGAAGGTCTTACAGCTTTTTTATGATAATGATGCTGTATTTTTTCCTTGAGAGTTTTGAAATGTTTTTTATCAGTGCATTATAATTATACATACCAGTGGGATTTATTGGGACATACTCATATGTGCACGTAACAGAATTTGCTCCAGTTCTTTCCCCAGTACTTCACCTTTCCTTCTCCCGTCCTTCCTCTGTACCTTTCCTCAACTCTTCTGGCTTTCCTTCTGTGTATTTACATGTAGTTTTTTTATTGGTGCATTATACATAAAAGTGGGATTCAATGTGATATATTTATAAACACATATTATAATTTGGTCAATTATAGTCCCAATTTCTTGCCCTCTTCCCCTTTCTTCCCCTCCATTCTTCCCTTCTCCTTGATCCCCTATCATTCTCCTCTACTGATCTCCCTTTTATCTTTATGGGATCCCTGCTTTTCTTTCTTTTCTTTTCTTTTTCTTTTTTTTCTTTTCTTTCTCCTTTTTCTTTTGGTTATTCATTTTCTCTCTGTAGCTTCCATATATGAGGTAAACAACTCAACCCTTAACTTTCTGAATCTACCGTACTTCCTTTAATATGATATTCTCTAGGCCTATCCATCTATCAGCAAAGGAAATAAATCCACTCATCTTTATGACTTAGTAAAACACAATTTTGTATGCATACCATAATTTCCTCATTCATTCTTCTCGACAGGCGCCTGGGCTGGTTCCATAATTTGACGACTTTGAATTGTGCTGCCGTAAACATTGGTGTACAGGAGTCACCGTACCGTACTGTTTTAGTTCTTTTAGATGAACACCAAGGAGTGAGATAGCTGGGTCGTATGGCGGCTCCATTTGTAGTCTTCCAACTTCCATATTGCTTTCCTAAATGTTTGTACTAATTTGCAGTTTCACAAACTATGTGTAACTGCACCTTTTCCTACATATCCTAACCAGGAAATACTGTTAATCATGTTCTTTTCCCATGTTTTCTTGGTGCATTGTAGTTGTGCATGGTATTGAGAAGTACTGTTACATATTACATGAATATACACATACACACAGCACAAGAATATCATTTGGCCAATATCATTTCCCAGCACTTCCTTTTTCCCTCCCCTCCTGCCTCTCCCTGGCCCTTTGCTCTACTTTTCTTATCTCCCTTTCATTTTCATGAGATTATCCCAGCATCGTTTTTTCCTCTCAAATTACTAAATATGAGAGAAAACATATGACCCTTGACCTTCTGAATTTGGCTTTTTTTTCACTCAGCAGAATATTATCAAGCTCCATTCATCTTCATGAAAATGATGTAACTTCATTTTTTTCTTTATGTCTGTT
The DNA here is from genome assembly GCA_004027875.1 of Aplodontia rufa. Lineage (NCBI taxonomy): Eukaryota > Metazoa > Chordata > Mammalia > Rodentia > Aplodontiidae > Aplodontia > Aplodontia rufa. The sequence goes on from PVKS010002479.1 coordinate 27,244, forward strand.
ACTTATGATTTTGATGATTGTCACACTAACTAGAGTGAGCTGAAATCTCAGGGTAGTTTTGATTTGTATTTCTCTGATTGCTAAGGGTGTTTAACATTTGTATGCATTTGTTGACCATTTGCTTTTCTTCATTTTGAGAAATGTCTTTTTAGTTCCCTTGCTCATTTATTGATTGTTTTTATGATTTTTTGGTGTTCATATTTTGAGTTCTTTATATATTCTGGAGGCTAATCTTCTGTCAGAAAAGTAACCACCAAAGATTTTCTTCTTTACACTCTTTCCACACTCATTTTTTTTTTTGCTATGCAAAAGTTGTTTAATTTAATGCTGTCCCACTTGTTGATTCTTGGTTTTATTTCTTGAGCTTTAGAAGTCTTAATAAGGAAGTTAATGACTGCACCCATATGTTGGAATGTTGGCCTATGATTTCCTCTAGCAGTTGCAAATTTTGTGGTCTGAATCCTAAGTCTTTGATGCAGTTTTGGTTTGTTTGGTTGTTTTTTTTTTTTTTTTTAAGTGTTAGAGAGAGAGAGAGAAAAAATTTTTTATTTAGTTTTTCATGTGACTTTCATTCCTCTGACACTTTGCTGTGTATGTGGTGCTGGGGTTTGAACTCGTACTCGCACATGTGAGGAAAACTCTGTGACTGCTGAGCCACCGCTCCAGCCCTCTTTGAGGCAGTTTGATTTGATTTTTGAGCAGGTTGAGCATTTATGGAACAGAAAGTAATTGAAGGGATACAAATAGGGAAAGAAGTCAAATTATCTCTTTTTGCAGAGATCCTATACTTAGAAAGCCCAAAAAACCTCTGCCAGAATATTTCTTGAGCTGCTAAACAAAGTTACAAAGAGTCAGAATACAAAATTAGCATACAAAATTCAACAGTTCTTCTGCACACCAACGATGAACCAAATGGAAAAGGGGAAAAAAAATACAGGGATAGTTCCATTACAAATAACCTCAATAAACAAAATAAAATATCTGGGAATAATCCAACCAAGGAATTAATAACCTCTATAATGAAAATTAAAGGATATTGAAGAAAGAAATTAAACAAGACATTAGAAGGTCGAAAGACCTCCCATGATCTTGGATAGGTAGAATTAACATTGTTAAGATGGCCATACTACCAAAAATGATCTATAGATTTATTGTAATTCCCATAAAAGTTCCAATGGTATTCTTCACAGAACTAAAAAAAACAGTACTAAAATACATGTGGAAGAATAAAAGACCCACAATAACCAAAGCAATCCTGAACAATAAGAACAAATCTGGGGACATCGTAATCCCTGACCTCAAATTATATTACACAAGATTGTGACAAAAACAGACACGGAAACTAATGGAATAGAATCGAAGACAAAGAGCAAAAACCGCACAGATTTGGTCATCTCATCTTTGACAAAGAAGCCAAAAATATAAAGTGGAGAAGAAAAGACAGCCTTTTTAAAAAAGCAGAGCTGGGAAAATCGGATATCCGTGTAAAGAAGAATGAAACGAGTCCCCTTCGCATCACCCTGCAGAAAAACCAACTCAAAGTAGACGAACAGAGTATTTGATCAAAAACTATGCGACTGACAGAAGACAACAGGGTCAAAAATCTGCTATATTGGTTTAGGCACTGACTTCCTTAATAAGACCTCCTAAAACATTAGAAATAGTACCAACAATCGGCAGGTGCAATTGCATCAAATTAAAAATTTTCTACACAGCAAGGGAAATAATCAAGAAAAGGAAGAGGGCTGGAGCGGTGGCCCGGCGGTTATGGTGCTTGCCTGGCATGCGTGAGTAAAGGGGTTCAAACCCCAGCACCATGTACACAACTAAGTGTCTGAGCAATGAAGGCCATGTGAAAAACTCAATAAAAATTGATTCTCTCTCTCTCTCTCTCTCTTTGTCCTTCTCTCTTTAAAAAAAAAAAAGAGAGTAGAAAGAGAGAGCCTACATAATTGGAGAAATCTTTGTCAGTTACTCTTCTGACAGCTATTTATATGTTTACTAAACAGCTGTTATAGGAATAAGGGTCTAGATTTCTCTACATGACTTCAAAGGACAGGAATAGACCAAAAATAGTGATGTTACACTCAGACTTCAAAAATATGAAGAATTTCTAATAATTAGAATCAAAAGATGAAACAAACAGTTTCATAAATTAATGAATGATACAATTGGAAGATAGACTACAAGACTACAAATCCCTCTCAATCTTGAAGTCTAACAAGATCAGGACTAAATTTTGCAAAGGGAGGTTAAATGAACAACTAAGGAGTATGATGGGTTTGGATGATTATGACAAAATCAGGTTAGGAAGCTTTTATTTTTCCCTTTTGCAATCATGGTACATCCTGTGTTCCAGTAGAGAACAGTAGAAAAAAAATATATATATATCTTAAAAATCCATTGACTTTTATGAGGGGGGAATTGATTTTCCCTTTATATATATGATTAGATTCAGAAAACTGAGCTTCAATTATAACCTGTTGGAATTTTTCTGGAAAGCATCAATAATGTTTTTCTCTGCCTTTAGAAAAAAAAATCTTTACATTCCTTATCAACACAGCAGAATTTATAGCAAAAGATTATTTCTAGATTTTAGTCACATAAAATCTCTTTGAACATACAGAATTTAAAAGCTTTTGCAGGCTGCATTTTCTCAGGCCTGAGAAAGGGTTAAGCAAGCTAAACTAGAGTCCTGAATTTGAGAACCAAATTCTGGCAAACAGCCCAGAGTCTGTTTCCAAAAAGAAGCTGCTACCCTAAGCCTGTACAAAGGAGGCGGTTGCCATGGCAACAGCATCTGATAGAAGAAAATATGGCCGACAGGTACTCAGAGGGATGGCTCCAGAAAGAGGAAAGTCGGGGCAGGCTGCTGCACTCAGTGCTGAGGAGTGATTTAGCAAATCTCGAGCTTTAGAGCCGAGTATTCTCATTTACAATTCTGGAAATTTTATGAGCTGTACTTGTGTAGGTCATAATCAATGGAGTTCATGGTTTGGCTTTTTTGGTGATTGTTAAGTGTGAATATATGTGCCTTCCAATCTAAACACAAGCAATCGCCTCAAACCACTGTCAGGATACACCAGCAAAGTGAAAAGACAGCTTTCAAGAAAGATTTGCTCAAAGTAAGCACCGATTTTTCCTCCCAAAATCTTTAGTCACATTCTTTCCTTATATCCCAGTCTCTTTTCTTATTCTTTCACAGAGCAATGGCTTCCATGCAAAACACTCCAACTGCTCAGCACCTTCATTATTTCATTTTACATAATTATTAGTAATTTATGTTGTCATTTATTTTTTAAAAGATTAATCATTGCTCAACATCTCATGTGTACTAACTTCCTTTTTTAATTGAATATTTCCTGGTGAAACATTTATTGTAGAGCCAACCTAGAAGATTTTGAGACAGTTATGATTGTTAACATTGTGTCCCTGGTTACGAAGGATGAGTGCTGGCTGGAGAGTCAGTTTTCCTGAATGAACACTTAAGACTGATCTATTTATAGTTTTCACCATACCTGATACATATAGCATGGTTATTCAATTATCCAGCAATAAACACATCAGCAAGGAGTGCATAAGCCACTGGTTGCTGGAGCAGTCTTCAACACATATGCTTTCGCTCTCCACTTCCACCTCCAAATGAATAAGACACTTACTCTTTTAGGACATCCAGGTCCTTATCTTCATGTTTTCATTAGCTTATGAGATAGACTTATTAGGGCACTTGGTCTCCCAAGGTCTGTTTTCTAGAGACAACATGACGTAAGTGACTTCCATGCTTTTCTTGATTGTGACCTTTTATGAAATTGGGATTTTGCCTACTGTGAGCAAAATCCAAAAATTCTGTTGGAACCTACTCATCAGAATTCTACCAGAGATTTTTTTAAATCAACTTTTCTTTACAAGTTTTCTCTGCCTAACCAGTCATGATTTTCCTCTTGAAATGAACTACCATTAGCCTTAAAACTCTAGGCAAAGAGTTCTTTTTACCCAGTAGATGAAAGATTCTAGTAGACACTGCTCAGAGACGCCTCAGTGCCTTCTCATCTGTCTGTTCCTCTGATAAGTGTATGAAATCTCTGAGAAAATTCTAAAAGCACACCAGAAGAGTATATGGTTGCTTCTTTAAAATGTGGACTAGCAAAAGTTTCTGTGATTCTCTTAAAGGTCTCTCTAAGGTAATGTTGGTAAAATTTGAACAGGAGCTTTTTAAAGGAAAAAAATATTAATCCATGTACCCACTGTTGACTTTCATTAATTTTGCTCTACTCTTATATGTTTATAAATACAAACTAGGTAACAACATCTTCTGCTCAGAAGACTTAGTAAGCCATAGAAACAAATCTACAAATTAAATATAAACCAAACTATAAAAACCAAAAATTAATGTTATTAATTTTATGTGATGAATCATCTTGTCATGCTGAAACTTAATCTGTTTGAAATTTGATTATCATACTGACTGCCACATCATGGTTTCAAAAGCACTTGGCATGTCTGTACCATTGTGCACCATCTGCTAACTCAATTCACCTACCACTTTCCTCTTCTCAAGCACATGTGGAGCCATTATTTCCACAGTCCTTCATGACATCATTTGGCTTTCACTTCTGGGAAAGTATTGTGTGCTTTCTTAATCACTTTCTACTCTCTTTTCATTAGCTGATGATCATCAAAAGTGTACTATTGATGTCACTATGATCTAAACAACAAACAGACGTGGAAATTGGCTCTAGTACAGTCACCCATGTGCCCCAACACTTGATCATTTGAAGCAACATTTCTTTCTGTTCTAATAAAAATAAAAGCAGAAAACCAAGACATGATTGTAGACTCTTCACAAAACCCCAACTGCAGAAAGGAAAACCTAGTGGATAATTATGTCCCAAATAAATTTTGCTTCTTTTGGTTTCCAAAGCAAGTGTCCTCATAACCAGATCTTCTCAGGGCTCATACTTCTGATTGCATAACCAAGCAGCATTCCCTTTTCCCTCTCCTTTTTCTGCCTCTTATAAAGGATTTGGGAAAAGGGAATTTCTCATTTTCAGATTCCCTTCCAGGTAGGAGCAATATGATGTCTTTTGGCCAGTGAGATGCTGGGAAAGTGTCTTGCTTTCTTTTCTTTCTGCTTTGAACATAGTTTTCTTTTTCTTTTTTTACTTTCTGGAGATATATCAGACATTTCATAACCATGAGAGGCAAAGACCTTTTGATAGTGGAGAAGATAAGCATTACTTGCACCCTTGGTGATATCTAGACTCCTTTGGTTTCTGAATTTCTTGTTGGGTGTCCGGTCGGTGTCCACGTAGTTCTAGCAATTGTTGACAAGAGCTGTGCTTGTTGCAACCGGAAGCATTTCTGGTGAAGGGATCCTATCTCCTCTTCCAAATTACCAACCTTTATTAGATGGAAAATAATCGTAGATGCAGTGTTGGAAGCTTCATTGGTGAAATGGATCCCAATTGCACCATATGCTATTTTGCACTATATTTTTCATTCTGTTTTCCAAAATTGTACCTTTTATTTTTCTATCCTTCATTCCAAAACTAAGAATCTGTACTCAGGTACAGTGTTGACCCTAACTTGAAGTAGGCAGAGTTATTGAAATGGTTTCTAATGCCTGGTCCTATCCCTGTGTGCATTTCTACCCCAGTTCTCAAGACTTTCCATTCTGACATTCAAACCACACAATTTTTTTCTTTCATGTTTTATGTCTGAAATCCTCCTCCCTACCAGGGTTTATATGCTCTGTTCCTCTGTGTGAGTGCTCCTTCTGAGCACCCCCTACTCAGCCACTGCCTGCACACACAGCTTTGCTCTAAATCATCCTTCAGATCTAACTTAAGACTCCAATTTAAACCCCATCCTAAGCCAGATCCTTTGTTACAACTCCAGAGCCATGTGCCTGACCTTTATTACTGTATTTGAGAGTCAGACTTTCCTCCCAGACTACTGGAAACCCTCCTGTCCTTTGCTCATAAATGCATCTGGGTACATAAGAAATGTTGGTTACGTGAGAAAAGAAGAAATGAATGAAAAAATGAAAATAATTTCAAAGGAAGGCCATATTCTGAACCAGTGCATTGCAATCTTTACCTGGAATTCAGTCTTTTGACAGAAATGAAACTTCCTGTGATATTTAAATTTTCGTGGGTAAGAAAAGTTCTTGGGTAGGAGAATTTCTTCACCGATGCAAAGAATGCTCATGATAAGTTCTTTCATAAATTTCTTAAATGTTACCTTGTCTTGCATTTTGTCTATTTTGCATGTCTTATGTGAAAGTCAAATATGACATCGCCTAACTTTTTCCATTTACCGATAGCTCTAAGATGAGACCTTTTACCTAATTTTTGGAATAAAAGGAACATGCATCGACTTATTCCAGTCTGTTCTTTCTTTAAGTTGTAGAAAAAGGGCCATCTGTTAATTATAAACCAATCATAAAACAAAATAATTTTTAAATCACAAACACAACAGGTACATGAAGTCAATTTGGAGTCAAGAACTTCTTAAATATGCCGCTAATTCTTGTACATCCCTGCTATTTTCCAAACAGATGTTGTTAATGCAAAAACCAGGAAGAATATGAGATAAACTATAAAAGTGGAAGAGAATTAAAAGCTAAGGTATAAAACTGGAGGAGTAGTCTTGCAGCTCACCTGGTGGAGCAAGCTTATAACCCCAGTAACTCTGGAGACTGAAGCAGAAGGATCCCAAGATTGGGGATGGAGTGATAGCTCGACGGTTACGGCGCTTGTCCAGCAGACAGGAGTACATGGGTTCAAATCCCAGAATCCACATACACAACTAAGTGTCAGAACAATGAAAGCCATGTGAAAAACTAAAAACTATAAATAATAATTCTCTCTCTCTCTCTCTCACTGTCCTCTCTTCAAAAAAAAAAAAAGAAGAAGAAGAAGAAGAAGAAGAATATCAAGGCCAGCCTCAGGAACCTAGTGGGACCTTAAGAAACTTACTGAGACCTTATCTCAAAATAAAATATAAGAAGCTCATGCCTCTGAGAGCTCAAATAGAGGTAAAGAAAATGTTGAGGATGATAACTGATACAGAGAAAGAGCACAATTATTTCATTTATTTATACTTTAGCCACTATGGTTTTGCCATTAGCTGTTTACTTTTGCTAATAATACTACCCTTATAGACTGTGCTGAAAGTTCATAAGTCTTCTTTTCATCTCACAATTTTAGACTTATTCTGTTTGTTCATACTTTATAGCAATGTATTTTTGTTGTAAAAACAACTCATCATTTCAACATTGATATGATAGGACAAACTTCCCCATGTTAATGTCAGTGTAATCCTGAATTATCAAATTGCATAAAACATAACTAAAATAACTTCTTTTACCGCCAAGGGAACAGAACAGACTCTCCACAATAATTGGCTACTATCTCAGACTAAGTCAGCAGCACTTGCTAACTTGCTGGAAGATTGACTTCTGGGACATATGATCCCATGGGCTGCTGTAATGATAAAGGTGAGGTAAGGTTGAGGCCCTTGAACTTGAGAGTCATGAGCACCAGTATCGAAACCCTCATAGGTTTTAGAAGAACTGGATTTGACAGGAAGAGCACAGGGATTATGACACGGATGGAGGGGGAAATAATTCATATCAAGTCCAGTTCATTTGCTGGCCATCTGGTGGGTGTTTAGCGATATTAAAGATCTTCCACTGTTGCTAAAATGTACCTTCTATGAAACAAAACCATTCCCTAACTTGTCCTTATAGGTTCACTTTGTCTCTGACAGTTTCTCAACAATGGTATTTGTGATTGCATGAAAATATTCAACCCAGTGCAATGTGGAAACGGTAGCTAGGTGGGGAACAGAGGAACTGTCGTTACTATATACAGTACAGGAGGTTTTGTTATAGCAAGCTTTGCTGAGCCTACAAATAAGCAAACTATTTGTTTTAGTGATCTGAGAGAGAAAGTGAAGCACTTGATCTATTGGCTACCTTAGCTGACTTTCCTTGTTATTTGTAAAAATATGACAGGTGTACCAAGGAAGAGAAGTATTCACTTAAAGGTCACTCTGAAGATCAGCTAAATCTACAGTCAGAAGTGATTACTAAAGGACAATGCTTCAAAGGAGTGAGGAACAGCAAATTTTGCATGGACTGTTGCTAAATGCCTTAGTGATAGACTAAGGAGAGCCCAAGTTCCATTCCTTTAGGTGTCAGGGAAGTGGTAAAAGATACTGTGGATGTCTCACCCTCCTACTATCTGATTTCTTTCCACTTTGTTGATAAAAGTCAGCTCTGTTCCTGAGGTCAGATATTATTTCAATACCTCAAGACTATAGTGGGTGTGTATTTCTTTGCTTATTTGTTTTGGCTAAGCTAAGTAACATTATGAGACTTAATGAGAAATCACCAAATTTACAGTGACGTAATGCAACAAATAGCCAACTGTTTTTGCAGGCATTCAGTGACCAATCTCCCACGGAACAATTACAAGTCCATTTTCTTTCCATCTTCTCCACCAACCCCTAGAGAACCTGAAATCTCTGCTCAAAATTTGGCTAACCAATTGGGGGGAACTGTGGGAGGATCTTGGAGGTGTTAACAGCAAGGCCTGGTAGTGAAATATATTTCCTTTCCTCTGCACCCTGTCACTGACTGGAGTTTAAGGCCACACTGATTGCAAAGCAAGCTAGTGTATCAGTGTCTATGGCCTCATAGAAAATTAACAAAAAAAGAAGTAATGACTTAAGACACATATTTATCATCTCACGATTTCTGTGGATCAGAAGTCCAGGCACAGGGTCACTGGGTCCTCTGCTCAGGACTTCATATACCTGGGCTTGAGTTTTCATCTGGTCTCCATCTTCATCTGGCAACTCAACTGGGGAAGTCTGGTTCAAAGCTCACTCAGGTTTGTTCCAGGTAGCAATTCATTATGAAAATTCACTTTTTACTGAGTGTCAGATGGAATCTGCTGTCAGGTTCTGGAAGTCACCCGTAGTTCTCGGAGTTCCTGGTCTGAAGAACTTCCTCAGCATGGTTGTTTGCTTCCTAAAGCCAGCAAGATGAAGACGAATCAAGCCCCACTCTTCTCTGGCTAAAAGTGAATAACATAATCATAGAAGTGACATCCTGTCATCTCTGCTATATTCTGTTGGTCAGCAGCAAGTCACAGGTCCAATCACTGGTGTGAATCAGAAAGAAAGAGGTGATTCCATTAAGTGAAATGGCCATTAACCAAATATTCATAGGAATATGTATATGCTGGAGAATGGCGCTGGGAGGAAGGAACAGCATGCTATCAGAACACATTGCAGGGGACATTATCTGAGTGCACTCAAGGTGTCAATGAGGCAGCAAGAGGAGCAGACGCACATGCATCAGGGCTTTGCAGGCCTGATGGGTTGATGCTAAGAGGATCAGGAGGCCATCGAAAGGAGTTTAAAAAGAGAGCGGCCAAATCCACTTGTGTTTCTGAGATCATCTCTGTAATTTTCATACTATCCAGCAATTATATTCATACAAGCATTTAATCTCAGAGAAACGGAAATTTAGATTTACACAAAAACCTGTACATAAACATTTAAAGCAGATTTATTTGTAAAGGCCAAAATCATATGACAGCCAGTTGCCTATCAGTGGATGAATAAGTTAAGCAATCTGATGTATCCGTGCATTAGAACAGCATGGAATATTATCCAGCAATAAAAAGTGGACTATTGATTTTACAATGATCTAGATGAAGTTCAGGGAGATCACCCTGAGTGAAAAAAGTCAATTTCAAAAACATATTGTAGATACCTATATATAACTTGCTTTAACATGACAAAATTTTGGAAATGGAGAACAGATGAGTGGTTGCTGGGGATGGGGGAGGAATGAGTAATGGAAATAAGTGAATGGTTACAACAGAGGAATCACTTTGGTGATGAAAATGTTCTGTACGTTGTGGTGACGGTGAATTCAAAAATCTACGTATCTGGTACAGATATATAGAACTAAACACACACACACACACACACATACACACACAAGCATAAGTAAAAGTGGAAAAAATCTGAGTAAGACTGGTGGATTGTATCAATGCTAATATCTTGATCTGATGTCATACTGTCACTTTGCAAGATGTTACTGTGATGGGAAGCTGGGTAAAGGGCACATGGAATCTCTCTGTATTATTTCTCACAACTACATGTGAACCTAAAATTATCTAACACACACAAAAAAGGTTTAAGATGATCTAATTTTGCAATGGGCAAAATTAGACACTAGCAGAGTTGAGGGCCTTTCTGTTGTTCAGTGGGAAATGTTGATAGGTTAGATCTGAGGGCGGAAGAGATGGGATTAGTAGATAAATCCAAGATTGGTTTAGAAGGGAAAAATTGATAATGATTTAGTCATTTGAGAGCTTGAATAAGGGAGAGAATTATTATGAATTGCCACAATTTCTCAAATTACAGCACTCAACATTTCTTGCTTTCGTGATTTTGCCTAAGATCCCAGCCGAAACCCATCAGTCTCTTTCAAATCTCATGCTGCTTGAAAAGATTCCCCCCAGAGTCTAGGGTTTGGTGTGTACCAGTCTTATAGTGTTCATGACTCTTTGTTTTCCTTCTCCGTGCAACTACCGAAGCTGTCTGATGATAAATTTAGTTAATTGAATACCAAAGATTACACCTGATAAAAATGCGAACTTGATGACAGCCAGTGCCAGCTTTCAACATCAGTAATTTATTTTTAATGTGTGTGTGTGTGCACGCTAGGAATTCATGGCCCTCCATTACAAGTTGGCATGACTATAACCAACTGCTACAAATAAAATCACAGAAGACATTAAGACTATGGTTCTTGATATTTCACCTAAATGGTTTTAATGGTCCATTGAAGCATTTTTTAAAAGTCATAATTCATTGGCCCTAAAAATTTAGAAAGTGTCTGAGAGAGGCCTTATCATTGGCCTCATCCATTACTACAGAGCAGAAATGTCCTGGGGCCTTCTTCAGATGTATGAGGAAATTCCAATGGTAGAGAAGCAAATGGTGACTGGATAGCTTAAGGACTGATCTGCAACAAAGAGCATCTGGCTTGAAGAGCTCATCTTGGTAAGGGACAAGCATTGTTTCTAACTGACTGCAAGCAGATCCATCTATCAGCATTTTCTAGCACAAAGCAGTACGTATATGCATCAGCAGATCGATGGTGGATTCCACAGTGTTTGACAGCCCTTGGACAAAATCCTGGCAGAAATAAAGAAGCCAAAGCCAAAGAAATCAATGCAAACGCCACATATTTGAGTGGTGCTGATTCTCCTTCCTGAAAGCCAATTTTAAGAAAGAAAGAAACAAAAAACACCACTAATGAATTTTATTTTTTATGAAAAGCATGTTTTTAATTTTAATAAGAAAGATTTTGGAGAGATGCCAGAGCAATCACAAATGCTGTAGCAACTGGGAAGCATACAATAAGATTTTCAAAAGTGTATTAAGGGACAATATACATAAAGGAACCCAAAGGAGCACAGCCACGTGGACAATTGTTCATCAATCAGCCTGCATCACAATCACTCCGTGGCTTTAAAAACAGAAATGCCCATACAGAATGTTCAAATTTAAATTGAGGCATTTGGAAAGAGGCCTTGACCTTTATTTATTTATGTATAATTAAAGTAGCCCAGGGGTTTTCAGTGTACAGGGAGATTTAGGAACCACTGACATGGACCAAAGGCCAGAATACACATTCTGAATTTGGTTTAAAAATTGTTTTCTTTATTTATCTGACTCTCTCTTATCTCCTAAATAATAGGCTTCCTGTAGATTACATTTCGTGAATTGTTACCTTTGGTCTTTGCCAAGAATTCCAAAAGTTCCAGATGAAAATGATTAGATATAATTTCGTAATTGTTATTTGACTCAAGAAAAGGAAAATACTGCAACTATGAATATTCCAGTAGATATTGCACCGTCAGATGCTTAGTGTGAAAAATAAAACCAACCCTCGATGTTTTGTCTGCTCACTATCCTGGACCCCAATGTGGATAGATCCTTTCACGGACAGTTGTTGTCCTCATTCAAATGTGATGACAGGTTATAGGAAGAGTTCCTTGCTACCCTCTAACCTCAGATCACGTGGAAGGTTCTGAGTACGGAGAGTGTGTTTTCATGACATCCTCGGGCAATGTTCCAAAGAGAGCTCTTACCAAACAGTGCCCTGAATAGCATTGCCTCCTAATGGGGAAGGAATTTACATGTTTTTAAAAAGGATTGCTTCAGCAGGAGAGGACGGTGAGACCAAGGCCTCTGATCCAGAACATTCCCAGGTAAAAAGGCAAAGTGACATCTTTGAATCTCTAGAGACCTGCTGTCTCCTAAATAGTGCTAAATTGTAAGTGGAGCAGAGTTATGACATGAGGAATCACTGCCAGGGTTAGCCATTTATCCCTCCTGTGTTGCTTGGGAAGGTGGAGAGGTGTGCAAGTATAGAGAGGTAGCTTGAATAAATTTTGTGGCAGTAAAATGAGGAAAAGCTTAGGAATTTATTATACCTTTGATATGTCTGCATTTCTCCTTGGAAACATGACTCACGCTTAAAAGTTAATTCATTCAGTATCTCTTGAATCCTAAATAAATCCTCTGGCAGGATGTGAGTGTGGGGAATACTAAGATCATTTACAAAGATTCTGTGACCTTAAATAACTCACATGCTAGAGAAGAAGTGAGAAAGAACTGGTCGCAGCGGTACTGACTGATTAAACCTCTGATATAGAAGTCAGGTGTCAGCCCCAGGGGAAGCAGGAGGCAGGTACCCTGATATAGGCTAGTCTTGAAATTGCCTCAAGAGGCTGGAGCGATGGCTCTGCAGTTACAGCACTTGCCTGGCTTGCACAAGGATGTGGGTTAGAATCACAGCACCATGTACACAAGGAGGTGTTGGAACAACGAAAGCCACATGAAGGATGAAATAAAATATTTCTCTCTCTCACCGTCCCTCTCTCTCTCTCTCTCAAAGAAAGAAATTGCCTCAGCCATGTTTGGGAATATAACATGCCCCAGTTACACAGTTCAACTTTGTGGCAGAGAAGTATCTTTAGATGAGGCAGAAATGTTTCCTGTGCTGTGTGGCTTCTCTCCGGTTAGTGTGACTACTGGTCACAGCAGCCACTGTGATTCTAAAAGCAATAAAGAATCAAATGTGATTTCACCTTTGGAGACTGGAAGTTAAGTCACACATTCTAGTCACATGCCTTGTTGGGTTTTTTTGTTTTGTTTTGTTTTTTAGCAGCAAACATATATAGTGTTTATTTAACATTAAAGTACATTGGATAACTGTTTAGCCTCTATAAAAATCCATGAAGAATTTGTCAACTCAGTCACACAAAAAATCTTCTACAAGTTCTATTTTTTTAAAACTCCTTTTACAACTTTCCTATAATCCTACTATAACTCACTCAAACCCTTCCTTAATTTTGCATTATATTTCTTTTGGGATTATAATAATATTATATATGCCAAATAATAATATAATATTCCAAACATTTATGTTTTTTTATAATTTTTTATTTTTTTTATTTTTGAACAACCTTACAAGATTTTAACAAAATAATATAAAATGTGTATATATTCTGGATATTGCAATTATCCCCAGGAGTGCCCCCCCCAATTATCCTCCCTTATCCCTCCCTTCCCCTTCCCACTATATCTCTAAAAAAAGTATTAGATTGTAAAGCATTACATCTTATCTGGATTTAACACATACTAATAGACCAACTTTCTCATTGTCCAGGGTCATGCCTTGTTAAAGAGAAAAAGAAAAGACAGTCTGTTTTGAGTTGATTTGCAGACTTTTCAGCACCATTTGGAGTTTTCTGCCCAGGTTGTCCCGGGCAGGTAACCTGTTATCTGTACAATTCTGGCCAAACATGAATAATTTGTTGATGGAAGATAAAAAATTAATACAAAGATAAACATTGATGATCTATTTGAAAGAAGAACACTCAGTTATTTCTTGAAAGTAGACTCAGTATAATGGTGGAAAAAGAAATCAAGTCCAGTAAGAAATTGCATACTCTGGGAGTCATCTCAAAGTCCTATAGTGGTAGAGATATTACTAAGGCCCTTTCCAGCAATGAGAAATCAGTGGCATGTCTTTAAAACTAGACAGTAAGACCAAACTATGTTTCTCAATACGAAGAAAAAAATTTTTAGAGAAATAATGGCTTTGTGAGGTCTTCAGCAGGGTAATGCCAGATTCAAGAGCAGCTGAGCACACAGCCTAAATACCAATAAAGACCTAGAGAACCAGGCAAAAGTTAAGACTGATAGCCTGTCAAACTAGCAAACAGTTCTTTAAAATTTTATAGAATCCACCTATGGCAAAGAACAGCACAGGAGAAAAAGTAACAATCCCTTAAACTAGTGGTAGAAGTTGGGCAACGTGCATCAAATATTAATGATCCTGTCTTAGACCAGAGATTCCACATCTGAGAATGCATCAGAAAAATGATAATGATAATACATAAATGTGCAAAGGTATTTGTAGAGATGTACCTATGCTAATTTTATATTTGATTTTAATAATTGGGAATGCCTCAGTGCCCATTAGGAAGAGATTACTTTATATAAATTATGGAGAGCCAACAGAATCCCAGGTGGCCATTCCAGGACATGATGAAATCTTAAGCTTCTGTGTACAAGGAAAGATATAAATTACACTTTCACAGTCTGGTAAAAATGCTGATATGAAATAGCATGAATAGGAAACAGGAAAATCTCCAGAGGGCATAAATTTAAATGTTAATGAATGCATAAAACAAAGTTAGCAATAATTACCATTGGCTAGAATATTTCATCTTGAGATACTTTATAGCCTTCAACACATATTTTTAAACTTACTCTCATATTTCCATAATTTCTAGAATTTTTCAATAAAAATAAAAAATAAAATAATGATTCTACTCTTGTTGTGTTAACTCTTAAATTAACAGTCTGAAATTTTAGAGGTTTGTGTTTCTCAGAAGCCAATGGGTAAGGAACCCTGAGGGTCACATTCATTAGGAAGCAGTAATTAGGTCATAAAGTTGAGATTTCTTTCTTTCTTATTTCCAGGGCTGTGGAGCGAACTCGGGGCCTTGCACATGCTAGGCAAGCGCTCTGCCACTGAGCTAAACCCCCAACCCCTAAAGTTGAGATTTCAATGACTCCAAAAGCACAGGGAACAAAAGTAAAACTGTATGAAACCGATTGTATCAAATTAAAAACATTCTTCAAAGCAAAGGTAGCAATCAACAGAATGAAGAGACTCCTCAGGAACGGAGAACGTTACGGTTTGGATGAAAGGTGTCCCCAAAAGCTTGGTTGAGACAATGCAGGAAGGTTGAGGTGAATGATTGGGTAATGACAGCCTTAACTCAGTGCGTTGAAGCCCTGATAGGATTAACTGACAACTGTAGGCAGGTGGGGAGTGGCTGGAGGAGGTGGGTCGTTGAGTGCGCGCCCTTGGGGTGCATATTTTGTATCTGGTGATTGGAGTCTCTCTCTGCTCCTTGGAGCCACGCCTTCTGCCATGATGTTCTGCCTCACCTCGAGCCCCAAGGAAGGCTGGCCTTCTGTGGACTAAGACCTCTGAAATTGTGAGCCCCCAAATAAACTTGTCCTCCTACAACTGTTCTTGTCAGGTCCTTGGGTCCCAGCAAAGAAAAAGCTGAGTAAAACAGAGAGAATATTTGCAGATCATATATCTGATGATGGAAACTCAAAAAACTCAATAGCAAGAAAGTGAAAAACCTGTATAAGAAATAGGCAAAAGGGTCTGAAGACATTTCTCAAAGGAAGACTTACAAGGGACAAACAGTATGTGAAAAAATCTCCATCATGACTAATCACCAGAAAAATGCAAATTAAAACCATAACCTCTTAGCATGGTGCTATGAAAAAGACAAGATGATAAGGATGTGGAGCAAAGGGACTCTTGGCACCAGTTAGTGACACCTTGTTATCTTGTTCCTCAAAAAATCCCCATACAATCCACTGATTGCACTTCTGAATATATATCCAAGAGAAGTGAAATGAGTATGTGGAAGAAATATGTGTACTTCCATGTTTATTTCAGCATTACTATCAATAGCCAAAATGCATAGCCCACCTAGTGTCCATCAATGGATGAAAGGATAAAGATGCGGTGTACATACACAATGGAATAACAGGGCACCTTAAAAGAGAGAAATGATGTCATTTGCAACTACATGGATAAACTTGGAGGAATATACAGAGTACCACAAGATCTCACTTCTGTGTGGAATCTAAAAAACTTGAACTTGTGGGGTGTATTTTAAATGCTCTCATCACACTCACAAACTATGTGAGGTAATGGATATGTTAGATAGCCAGAATTAACCATTCCACAGGGTCTGCATATAGCCAATATTTATATTGTACTGCATCAACAAATACAATTGCTGTGCATAAATAAATAAGAAAAACAGAATTCCATAGGAAAATAAAGCAATCACTGCTTAACCAATGGTCACAACTGTTCTGGGGGAGGAACTAAATATTAAATACTTTCAAAGAGTGAGATACTCAGAGAAATCACTTAGTAATCACCTGAATCTACATGAGTTATGCTCTTCAATACATGAATTTTCTATGACATTTACTCCTATCGATCCCACTCTCCTTTCCAAAATGAAGAGGTTCTCTCCTCCATATTAGCTTTGCTCCCCACCTTTAGGATTCAAACCCAGGTCTTTTCCCCTTTTCAATTAAGTGGCCCACACATTCCTGAAACCCAGCATAAATCAAAGTAAAGGTATCATCCCCGCACACACACATATACTAATCACAATTTATCTTTATTTTCTTTGTGATAAATGGCAATTATCAACAGTCTCCGAATACATGAGTTTTCAGCCTCTGTTCTCCCTCCTTCACCACCATGCAAAGTCCTATAAACTCTGACTCCTAATCATTTCACATTATGATTATGACCCAATGTACAATCCTTTATTTTAATAACTCTTAAATGTCCTCCAAGTCTTACACCTTAACCTTTCACCCCCATCTGAGTATCCAATTGTGTTATTCCTCCACTTAAATTCTTCATGAAGTCCTCATGGCTTTAAAATTTTCTGTGACTTTTTCCTTACCTTTCCAAACTCAGCTTCTCTGACATTCACACGTACACTGTGCTCTTAAAGTCCCCCAAAGTCCTGTACTCAGTACTTCCCCATATATCGGCTTATGCACTCTACTTTCCACTCCAGAGCCACTGGGATATATATATATTCAGATTCCCCACAGGATGCAGTTCCATAGTAGGAGAGTCCCACCAAGGGACCAGAATCGTTGTCAAGAAAAATGAAGATCAATGAAACCTATGGAGCTCATTGCAAAATATTATCCATAAGGAAAAAGAAAGGGAAGGACACAAACAAGATTAACTTCTGGTTATCATAGTTTAAAGAAAAGAAACAATATTCCAAAAAGAGCTCTTGGCAAGTAGTTTGGTCGTTACACAGTAAGTGGAGACACAGTGCCAGCAAGACACTTTTGTTTGGAAACCGAGCCCTTTCAAGGAAATGAGAAAAGGTCTGTTATAACTGCAGAACACAAACTGGAGTGGCTGAGTCGCTCCTAAGCTTCTCCCAGTGGTCAGTTCCACTGGGCTTCTTGGCCATGGCTGAATGAGTCCCACGTAGAGACCTGTGTGTGACCCAAGCTAGACCCAAATTCCCCCTTAGTGATTTATGAACTAGAACGGGGTTACCAGAGGCAAAAGACATTGAGAGCTGAGCACTTCATGGCCATGTCTCAGGCACTTCCATCCTACCCAGGACAGCTTTGGTGGCTTCCCTTCTGAAGGTGTCACTGGGATTGCCGAGCATCCATCACTAAGTTTCTTTCATGACTTCAGCACACCTAAAGATCTAAAATTATTTGGGAACAAAGCAAGAAATAAACATGTTCAAGATGATTTCTTTTATTGGTAAAGAGTGGTATTTAGAACTTATTTTTAAACTTTAACAATGAAATCCATCCTGATCCCAGGGAAGTGCCTACTAACTTTCATTCCTGGAGGGCTGCTCTCCTGATCTCTGCTTGGCATCACACAACTTGATTGCAAATGTTGCAGAAATGTTCAGCAGAAATGGAAAGACACCTGGGACGAAGAGCACTGGATGAAGGGCAGGTGCAATACAAGCACTCTCAGCCTGAGAATCCCTTGGGAAGCAACGCTTCCTCCACACCCTGCCTGTGGGACTAATGGATAAATCAACAGCTTGGTTTCCAGCAGGCAGGTAATTAAAAGCAGCGGTAGGCCTAGGGGTATAGCTCAGTGGTAGGTAGAGAACTTGCCAAGCATTTTTAAGGACCTGGATCTCCTCTCCAGCCCCCAGCACCCCCTCCAAAAAAAATAATAAGGTAATATTTAAAGAAATGGGCCAGGGTGATCCTAGTGACTCTGGTACTCATAAAATCAAACAAAACAAAATCACCAAGGAAAAGGGCATTGTTCAAATTAATCAATATCAAATAGGCAAAAGGGAAAAGCAGAACTAAGATGAGATGAGTTATAGCTGGGGAGATAAATTCTCCAACCCTTTCCAAGAGAGATGAAAAGAGGAGAGAAAAACAGGATGAGAAGCTATAGAAAAAGTACGAAACCCTGAGAACAACTCAGGGTGATCTTGAGCAAGTGCTGGAGGAGTCTCCTTTGAAAACGCTCTCACATGTTCCTCACCTGCAAGTTCATTAAGCTCTGTTGGCACTGAATCTGCAGAGACTATCCACTGCCTTACAGACCTCCCCCTCCAATCTGAGCTTATGCAGGAGAGAGGCGGTCTGCTCATCTCTGGGTGTCCAGCAATTAGCAGAGTACCTAGCACCAGGGAGACCATATGCGTTTGCTAAGAACACACTGAAGAAACTAGGACAATAAAACACCCCTTGGTGCACCAAAGTAATATTTCTACAAATGCATATAGAATTGCTTTGTATAACACTCTTTTTCAGATTCCAAAAAAAGAAATCGCAATATCCTTCTGTATAATTTTCAAACATTAAATTGATGCAAGAAACAAGGGCAAAAAGCCACTTCATCTTGCTTGTAGCAAGTAAAGTATGCGTTTTCTTCTTTTGCTAAATCCCTGTGTTCTAGGAGAATAATATCTTCATTCTCCTCCTTCATATTTATGAGCTTCTAGTGCAGTGTTAATCTTTAACCAGAACTGGGATCAATCGCAATGTACTTAACAAAGAAACAAGATCCCTTTGCTTCCAGAGTAAGTAAAATATTTGTCCTGCTTTATTGGTCACTGACTGTACTTTTTAAAAACTGTCTAATGCATGGTGTAGTCATGTCATAAAATGTGTCCCTGTATCTATCAGAAAGCTGTTGATTTGAAAATACCTATTCTTTCTTTGAAACCTCAGAATGCAGAATCAGTAGAAAATCAGAAATAAGGGTAGATCTAATTGCACCACAGCTTGTCCACACACGAGCCTACTTTCACACAAACAACCTAGCATCCTACAATGGGTACCAGCAGGTTATATGTTCTCCCATAATTGCAAACAACAAATAAGATGGTTGCAAGATGAGGGGCTGGAGCGGTGGCTCGGGGGTTACGGTGCCTGCCTAGCATGCGCAAGTACACAGGTTCAAACCCCAGCACCCACATACTCAACTAAGTGTCTGAGCAATGAAAGCCATGTGAAAAACTCAATAAAAATTAGTTCTCTCTCTGTCTCTCTCTCTCTCACTGTCCTTCTCTCTGAAAAAACAAGATGATTGCAAGATAAGTTGAAGATTGTATTTTCATCACTTTATCTACTATTTATTCATAGAAAGATAATAAAAAGCAGTGTCAAAGGAATGGCTTTGTGTGGTAGAGTCATTTTCCATAATGAATATGTACAGAAGCTTCACAGTATAGAGAATTTGGCAGAGCTTGGAGTAATAATCTACATGCAAAAATAATAATAGAGCAAGAGACATCCTGGAAGCTTAAACTGCAGTGTTTCAAGATTCCATCTGGGTTTTTTTTTCTCCCCAATATTTTAATGTTCAGAAAGAGTATATCAATAATATTATTAATAAACTTGAAAACACTAAAGCATCATGAATAAAGAGGACTTTGGAAGGAGCTAGAGCTCAATCTGAATACCAAACCTACTAGTTTTAACCTCAGTCTGCTCAACTGTAAAATAGGATAAATGATATCTATCTCATTGACTTGATATTAAGAATGATAAAATGAAATAATGCTAAATTTCTAGAATAAGGTAAAAAAATAATTTGCTTATTTGAGAAGCCTTCTTATGCATGAAGATGTAGTAGAAAAGGACAAAATATAAAGGAAAGAAAAGGAAAGAAACCAAATATGGATTCTAAAAAGAAAACTCCTGTGCTGAGGTCCAAATGAGTCTTGGGGATGAATAGATTTCTGATATGTTAACACAGAGAGGGATTAACTATCTCTCCATAACTCCCTTGTGTCTTTGACATTCAGCAAATGTTCACTTAGGACCTGAACTCATGGTTTGATGGGTCTGATAAAGCCTTTGCTAAACCATTGCCCTGTTTTGTTCTATTGTCTCTGCAAAATGAGAAAGAAATTCCTGATGGAGACAATAGCTGGAATAATTTATGAAAATAGCTTTTCATCCACTACCTTTTGCAATAAATTCAGGAAATCTGTGTTTTTACATGCAATGTCTTAAAGAAACTCTGCTTTGGAAATATGTTTCATATTTGAAAACATTTGGGATGATAATATTTTTCATTTACTATTTGTTATTATTCATATTCCTTCATTTAGCAGTTATGTGCCTTAAAGGTTTGGACTTAAGTTTTTCAAACATTTGGAAAGCATATTATCTGAATAAACAAATACGATAAGAGTATCTATTAATCTCATCATCTTCACCAGGAAATGGGGGGGGAGAAAAGTAAAGGAAAAAAAAGAGAGAGAGACATGTTCTCATGTTCTTGCCCAGAGGAGCATTAATGGGTTATGAACCCTTTCAGAGTCACAGAGCAGAGAGGAAAATGGTTGCCTAGGTAACAAGGCAGACCAGTCAGTCGCATACACTTCCCAAGAGCATCTAATTTATTCAGCAAATGCAGGCTAGAACAGGTGGCTAACCCAGATGATGCCAAAAAGCATTAGCTCTCCAACGCTGGTGTCCTCCACATTTTCCTGTATATAAAGTATCATTCTTGTCCCTTATAGAAGAAGCTTTAGCAAGGTACATTTCAGTGAGACTCATACACCCTTAGTACACAAGAAAGCTGTCTGCGTTTGTTGCTTTGGAATGTCCTGATAAGAAATAGTGTATGTTATTTCATAAAATGATCAATACCAACAACTTAATTCCATTAGTTTGTCTGAAAGTAGAAATCATCCCAATCTCCATTATAAAATGTCATAATTAGTCTTTTAATAAATCAGATAATATTGTGAATTTTTAAAACAAGAGAATGTATTGCTAGAGCTCACAATTCTGGTATTGGATGATAAAACTGCCACAGGAATTTCAATTCCATAAGCCATTTAAAAGCACAGAGGTTTTGCTAATTTTGGATTGTCAAAGGGAAAAGGGAGGGGCATAACAGCAGGTTAGTTAAAGCTCTATTATAGTGCTAAAGAAGATCATGGATTATAAACATAAAGGGAAAATCTGGAAACATGGAAGTTCTTACTACAAAATAAGGACTTTTATGGCCAAGCCTGCTTCTTTTTCCAACCTCATCTCCAATCAGCCCCCAGCACATCCTGACAGAATGGCGATTTGATCTGCTTTTCACTCGGCTGCCCTTTCTGTTTTCTGTTGTCTGTCTTAGGGTATCCTTCCAGGACCGACTCTGCTGACCCACCCTGAAAATCTAAGACCAGATATTCTCCCACCCCTAACCCCTTTCCTCACCGCTCCCAGGAAGAATTATTGCTTTAGATGATAAACAGCTCACTGTGTCCCCTCTGCAAGGAATTCCATTGTTTACACATCTGCCTCTTATCTTCAGTTTGAGTCTCACAGACCTTAAATGTAGGGGCCGGGTTCTATTCGCTCCTTGTCCTCAGAGTAGTACCAGGCACATAGCACAAAAGCTTAAATAAAAGACAAAAGAAAGAATGAATAAATGAATGAAAAAGTAAAATTGTTTCTTACTGATACACAATCTTAACAATTTCAATATATGATAAAACATTTTCATATTCAAATAAAAACATTTCCAGGTTAAAAAAAATTCAAAAAAGAGTGGGCGGCATCTTTTCTTCAAATGCAGTCTTCAATCGAGGTTTTTTTCCTAAACCTGGATACCAGTCCACCTCCAGGCTGCTGACCAGCACATCCCCACACTCAGACCATCTCCATAAGAGCAGAGCTTGGAAAATGCTGGGTTTGACTTCTCACACCATCTCCTTTGCTTTGCAACTCCCCGCTACATGCTAATTACATAAGCAAGTGTTGGTTGTAAACGACATTTAACATGGGAGACAAGCTGGTTAGGAAGCAGAGGTCTTAGCATTCTTTATTGATCTGCTTTTGAAGTCTTGCAATTGTTTCCAAAGGTGACCCTTGCTGAGTGAGGAGGTTGCCTTGGCAACAGGGCTAACTGCTTCCAGCGTGTAGAGAAGAAGCATCTCTGTTTGTTTTGGACTCAACTACCAGCCAGAGATGCTGTGTTGCTTCAAAGAAGGCAAGAACCTCTCATTCTCTGTACCGACCGGCTCTCGTTCATGGACTGCACGTTGGTCTGGAAAACAAGAAGTAATGGCAATT
Source organism: Aplodontia rufa (assembly GCA_004027875.1). Taxonomy (NCBI): domain Eukaryota; kingdom Metazoa; phylum Chordata; class Mammalia; order Rodentia; family Aplodontiidae; genus Aplodontia; species Aplodontia rufa. The sequence goes on from PVKS010002479.1 coordinate 50,014, forward strand.
ATCAGACACCAGTCTCCTTATGAAGAGGACAAAACGTCTAGATTGATGAGTTTTTTATTTCCCTCACCAATTACCCTCCACATGTACTTATGCATGCTCACGCATGTGCACACACTCACACACACACACATTCTCTTTTCCATACTCCCCTATTTTTCATTTTCTATTGTAAATATCTGTGCTTCCTATCAATTTTCTGCAGATAGAATTACATATAGAAGTGACACATCACTATCTCATGGTCAAAAAAAGTGCTTATTTGGAGCAATTGGCAATAGGAAGTTAGGAAGTACATATAGTGCTATAGTATTACAAAATGAGATGGAAAATACAATAGAACTTGGAGATCAAAGTTGTTTATAATCAATTCCCCATTTAATTAACATTTGTTCACTTATTTTATAAAGGGAGAGAGACAGTGAGTGAGAGAAAGAGAAATAATTTTATCAAGTTTTTCATGTGGCTTTTGTTGCTCCAACAGCTCACTATGTACATGGTGCTGGGGTTTGAACTCACGTACCAGCGCATGTTAGGCAAGTGCTGTAACTGCTGAGCCACCTCTCCAGTTCCTGTTCACATTCTTTTAAACATAGCAATTTGAAAATGTTTTTCTTGAAGCTGATGAAATTTCTTTATGAAAATTTCATACACTTTTAGTCATATCAAAAAGGGCTGGGAAACCTAGTACATCAGACATATAACCATTTTAATGGGATTACTTTGTCCGTACTTTGTCCTCATAGAAATCATTGAAGTTGCACAGAATTTGTTGGGGGAAAATATCTCCTTAGGAGATGCTTCCAGATTGTATGTTTATGTAAATAACTAACTAAATTAGATTTTCCTAGCAGGGAATAGTATATCAGAAAGACTCAAGCTCAAGCCCAACTTTCTCAGTGTAGCACATACAGAATACCCAACATGATGGGGAAAATCGAAATGCATTCTTCCATATCTGAAGACAAATGTTAAGATATCATTTAACAGTATCATAGATTCATGGATTTAAAATATATACTATGAAAAAAACTTTGAAATTGACATTTGCAATGGACCTGAGAAATGCAGCAATCTTTTATTTTATATAAGAAAATGTGGTGGGTGTGGTAGTGCACTCTTGTAATTCCAGCAACTTGGAAGTTTGAGGCAGGAGGATCCCAAGTTCAAAGCCAGTCTCAGCAGTTTAGCGGGGCCCTAAGCAAATTAGTGAGACCCTTTTTCAAAATAAAAAATAAAAAGGGCTACATGTGGCTCAGTGGTTCAATCCCGGGTACAGAAAGTAAGAAAGAAAGAATGAATGAAAGAAAGAAACAAAGAAAGAAAGAAGGAAGGAAAATGAACACCCGGAACAGTAAGTAAATACCAGTTATGTCAGGCTCTGCTATTGATGCTATGCTGTGTTACCGCATTGTTTTATTTATAACATAATGTTGAATTTTTAACACTCTAACAATTTTTTTTCACACAGATGAAAATGGCATCAATTAAGAATGCTTTCAACCAAAAATAGGAGAAAATATTATTTAGAGTGGCTTACTGAATATTGGATTTTTATGACATACATATATCAAAATATCATACTACATTCCATATATATGTTCAGTTATTAAGAATGAATTAAAATTTTAGCAAAAAGTAGTCTTTAGAGAAACAAGTATTGGTTCAGTGGTTTGACCACACTGGGGCTGACCTTTCTGAAATTGTCTTGGGGACAATCTCATATTTGCCTCCTCATGATCACAGAATGGATGCAGCAGCTCTCAGAATCCCAGCATGCCTTCCAGGGAGAAAGAAGGAGGAGTCAAGTCATCTTGTATAACAGGCAATGCCTAATAGCGTACCTTTATGTCAGGGAAAGCCAAACCCTTCAGGAAGCTCTTGGCAATTTATGCTCATGCCTCTTTTCCACAACTAAAGCAAAGGAACTTGAGAACTTAGTGTTGTCCACTGCTAAAGCTGATACTGGGGAAATGACTTTGACATACTAGAGAAAGAGGTGAAAACTGGATGCATATTCAACAATCAGAATAAAGAAAGATGGTAGATAAGTATAGGAAGGAAGGAAGGAAGGAAGGAAGGAAGGATGGGAGGGAATGGGTAGAAATCATGAAAGAGAAAAAAATTAAAATAAGGAAAATATATCACACCATAACCTTAAAATAGGAAAATGAAGAATTCCAAGTCAGAAAGAGAGATGATATGAAGCCACATGCAAACATTTTCCAAACACTTCCCATGGTGAAATATCAGAAATATGCCCACTTGATAGTCAGCGTTACTAGCAGTCAAATTAGATCAGCGGAGAATGTGTTGCGATTTCATTGAACATTAAGAAACTATGTGCTTTGTCATTAGCAAATCAAGGGAAAGAACCAAGCAATCTTTCACTTAGAAACTTTAATCACTTCTGAATGTCCAAAGTTTAAAATCACTGTACCATATGAGTAGTGTAAACAACACGGAACATGGAAGGACATCACCATTGCAAGTTACTTGTTGCTCCCTTATGATCACTTCCAACGGTTCTGAAAGTGCTGGTGAATATGGGCAGAAGCTCTTTCTTTTCTTTTGCGTCAGTATCACACAATATGAAAACAAGCAGACTATGAAATGCTGTAGTGCCAAGTTACCAAGTCAGCCCTTCACTTCTCCATGGTATCTGTAATCCTTCATAAAACAAGGTGAAATGATGTGCCACCTCCAGCACCCTGGTTCCCTGCTCAACTGTAAGTTCCATGAGGATAGAGGACCCATGTGTCCGGCCACTGCTATTTCCCTGGGATTTACAACAGTGACTGGGCAAAATGGTAATTCAATAATGAAAAGCTGTCTAAATAGGTAAAAACTAACCCATTGTAGACCAGATGCCTGCCAGGCAAATATTACTCTACCTCAAAGCAGACTTTAATCAATTCTTTAAAACTCTGCTGCAATGTGGGTTGAATAGCAACTGAATCAAACATCAGATTCTTCTTCATAAAGTAGCTCCCTGATCAAAAGAATTAGACTCTAAATGTCTTGAGAGCGAGAACCTCAAATATGCCTGCTGTGGCCTCCCCTGACACATAGTGTAAAATGACTTCATCCTGAGTCACTACCAAGCAATGGCAATCAACCTTCTAAATCAAACCACTAAAATAAGAGCACATTGGACTGATTTGAATGTTCCTAATGAACATTCCAACTCTGAACTTCAGATTCATATTATTCAAGCTCAAAATCATTCATCTTTCTAACTTCAAGGCGAATGAAAATCTCAGAGGAAATTCATAAGACTCAAGTCAGAGCAGAGCACGAACTCACACATCCTTACACATGCACACATGCATCCTGAAGCACTTTTTTTTCCCCATATAATTCTGGGCTAGCAAAGTATTCCCAAAGAGAATAGAAGCACACTCCTGAGAATCCTAGTTGGGCTTTCCCTAAAAGAATAACCCTATAAAAACCAGGATTGTATAAAATCATGTTTCTTTTTAAATTTCATCTATACAATTCAACTTTTCACAATTAAAGATGGAGATGATGTGATTCCTTATGGATGGCAAATTAAAAACACTGCTGTGTTGAATTAATTATTATTGAAATAATTATTAATTATTATTCAAACTCTCTTGAAATTATAGCTCATCATTAGCACCAAGGAGCACACAATTTTATAACTGAGCTGCAGTTGTAAAATTAAATATATAAATACATAAATTTTCAACAAGTCATCAACTGCATGTGTAGAAACACCTTTAGCAAGAACTTTTCTTTTTCAGTTGTGGTGTTTCTGTTATGTTCTATGCAGGCTTAGCTAGGAGAGCTTAAGTCACGTTATTGTATTGTATATTCATAATTTCAGTAAAGCCCTAAGATGTGTGATATCCTTCTCACATGAGTACAAACACAAAGGCATTTTTAATTTAGGCATTTTATTCCGTGAAATGAAAACTTAAAATAAAATAGATCCAAAGAAGACCACGCAAACAAAAGACGGGAATAAAGCAGTTAGAAACCGGAGAGCTGAAGCATGAACTGAACATTACCTTTTTCTCATAGTGAGGAACATGCATCACGGTCATTTCTGTCGTTTCTCACAGTGCTGATTTCAAACCCCCAGCTGGGAAGGCAGCTGTGCGGAGAAAGGAGCTGGTGAGCGCAGCGGGAGTTCAGTATCCTAATGCTAGTCCCAGAAACCCATGCTTTCTGTCAGCTGCGTGTTGTCCTTAACAATGCCAGAAATGCTGTCCTCTTTTCCCCAGCAGTGGTACAAAGATCACAGGATGATTTCTCTGAAGACTTCAAAAACCTGCATCACCTCTCTATTTGTTGCTGTTTATTTACCATGTGGCCTCCAAAGAGCAAGCGTTGGCTAGTTTTCAAAATATTTGAAAATCTGGCAAGCTTTCATGAACCATCATCTTAATGGAACAGATAACAGTAAAGCGGACCAGAAAGTTGAAGCATATGGGAGAGGGAGAGTTGATGGCATCGCCCCCCACCCAAAGCCAACGGGAAAAAACAAAAGAAAAAAGAAAGCCTTCGCTATTACACTATAATTTTCCTTTCGATTGCACCATTGAAATCCTTATCTTTTTTTAAAATTTATTTTTATTAATGCATTCTAGATTTACATAATGTTGGGATTAGTTGTCACATATGAAATTAAATTTTATGCCTTTGATAAAAGTAGCAATGCAAAAATTAGCTGCAACCTAAAATAAAGCAACATTTGTTAAAAGCCCTTAAAAATGGAATTAATTTATATTGTTCCATATATTGGCATTAAAAATGTTTTATGATGTACTCTGGAAAAGACTTGAAAAATGATTACAGGAGAGCACTGAGCAACATAATGGCTGCAGTCACTAGCTTCAGGGCATGACTGATGCTACAGGATTGTCACAGATGAATGAAGCACGTCACTGTCACAAGCATGGATTCTGGTCGGGTTTTGTCTTCAAAGTCAGAGGGAAAGCAATCGTTTACATTTGTGCAAGTATCAAAGATTTTAAATGTATATGCTTAATGTATGCAGTTACATTTATACTTAAAAATAAACACATATGCTGGTAACATATATTGAAGGCAATTTGGTTTTAATATTTAACAATATTTACTGTTTCAATAATTTTAAATATATATTTTATAATCAAGTGTATTGAATACTTTTGATATCAAAGCTTCAATCAGGTATGTCAGTAAAAATAACTGATAAAGAGGAATAAATGTAAGTCATTTTAAGGGTATCTTTTATTTATATTCACTAAATTTTACAAGTTGATTTGGGGAAAGACAGGCAGCTAAAAACCTCACGTTCTGAAATTCTAATTCACTTATGGAAGTTATCCAATCAATATTTATAGAAGAAACATAATGTCTAGAACTTTATCACTCTATCGTAAAAAATAAAAATTACATCTAACAAAAATTCAGATGCAAATATTTTTGAGATCTTTTAGCAAGTTACCTTTGCCACCCGATAAAGTTCCAATCAAAAATATTTGGGAAAATGGAAGAGGGAGACTTGTGGAAAAACAACCACAAACTTAGCAGCATAAAGCAAAAACAGATATCTTACTTTGGAAATTTAAATGCACTAATCTTATAGACATTTGAGCAACTCCAAAATGTTGCCATTTTACTATATCATTATAATAACTTCTCTGCATATTCATTCACAATATCCATTGTTGTGATTTCTGCCAATAGCTGACATTATTTCACTGAAGCAATATGTAAGCCGTTGTTTAACAAAACATGACTTCTAAAACCATCAAATATTCACTTATTTTAAAGAGAAGGACAGTGAGAGAGAGAGAGAGAATCTATTTTATTTAGTTTTTCATGTGATCTTCATTCTTCTGAAACTTCATTGTGCACATGGTGCTGGGGTTCAAACCTGGTCCTTAAGCATGCCAGGCAAGCACCATAACCACTGAACCACTGCTCCAGCACCAAATATTCATTTTTAAGATCAACAACAATATTCAAGTCTGCCCAAAGGTGCTACATATTCTAAAAACAGATACCACCTTGTCATGACAAAGAACATGAACAGATAGTTCAAACAGTATGTAATCATTTAATTCTGGAAAATTCACAATCTAAACATTTATATCACCTGCAGGGGTGAAATATTGAGGAATCAAGAGACTGAGGTATGGGCAATGTGGGAGGGTAATTCTGGTTTACAATACATATCACATTGTTCCTTTGTGTGCATTTATGTTTGTACCATAACTCAACTTCTTAATACAAAAATAAAAAGTAAAAAAAGAGCAACTGCAAACCACACAGGTTACAAAAACCATTCAATCTTCCAAGTAATTGCAGAACTTCAAATTAAACTAAAAAGTTGATTCTATTTGCACCTATCAAGTAATCAACATTTATAATATGCATTGCACAATACTGACAGAAGCACAATATTATGTATTACTATTGGTAGTTCAGTCCAATACACTCCAATTTGGCAGGAAAATACAAAAGAAGAGAGGACAGAAAATGACCACTTACTCAATACTGATAGCCATTTCTGGGGTTCTACTCAAAAGAAGTTTTATTTATAATAATGTACAACATTTCACATCATACAATTGAAAAAAATGGGAAAAACTAAATGTTAAAAATAAATAAATAGGGGCTGGAGTGGTGGCTCAGTGGTTATGGTGCTTGCCTGGCATGTGTGAGTATATGAGTTCAAACCCCAGCACCACGTACACAACAAAGTCTCAGAGCAACGAAGGCTACGTTAAACCTAAATAAAATTGATTCTCTTTCCCTCTCTCTCTCTCTCTCTCTTGCTATCCTTCTCTCTTTTAAAAATAAATAAATAAATAAATAGTTCGGAATGAATATTGGCCCTGGCAGTGGGCATTGTGAGCTGGCTGTGATAAACAACACACCAAAAGTATCAACAACAGGCTGTGTGTGTCTGTGACCATGTCTGAAACAAAATAGGGCACTTTAGCCCCAAAACTACGATGCAGCATGGCTCTGGGTCTCTTGCCAACTGGAGGATGTTTGTCAAGAGAGTTGATCCCTAACTGGCCTTGCTTTCAGACAGCACCCAGTTCAGAAACTGACCCTTCCCTTTCAGCCCTGTGGGAATCACCCTGCTGAAGCCCAAGTCCTTCCCAAAGCCTTGCCCACTGTCCCCCCACTGAGATTTGCCACAGTTCTCCTGGTAAGACTGTCCCTAACGGCAGCATGCCAAGCGAACCTCATTTGGTTCACCCAAATGTGTTTGTCCTCACGGCCTTTGGCTGGTGGACCTCATCAGCTCTGCGACAATCTATGATGTCGAGTATTACACTGCCACTCTAATGCCAGCCTGGAGAGTGACACAATAATGCCTATGTAAAGAAGCGTAAGGAAAATGTAACCAACGCTATGGTTTAGAACACTAAGTTTATTGGTGTTTTTCCTCCCAGTAGTTTATTACCTTATTTTTTTCTCTACCTAAAGCTCAGCAAATTATATTTCTAATGGAAACATTTTCCTAAGAAATGTAAAAGGTGCAGCTGGAGCAGTGGCCCAGTGGTTACAGTGCTTGCCTGGCATGCTCAGAGTACATGAGTTCAAACCTTACCACCACCTACACAACGGAGTCTCAGAGCAACGAAAGCCACATGAAAAACTAAATAAAATCAATTCTCTCTTTCACTCACTCTCACTATCCCTCTCTTTAAAAAAAAGAAAAAGAAATGCAAAAAGTAAATAAAATCTGTCAATTAAGTAGGAAATCTCTAAATCTAATGCACTCTTTATTCTGATTTATTCATCAAAGAAATTTGCACAAAACCATTAATTGATGCATATTATTAATTAACTGCATGATCTTAAGTTGTTAAACACAATGATTGATTAATTCATCCACGTAATTGACTGATGTATTGATACATATAATGAATTAATTTATAGCATTGCTAATTTTTTATACACTTAGCAATGCAATAATCCCTTTACATGAATTCACTCATTCATTATTTTGTGTTCATTCATTTATTATTTCATCTGATATATATATATTCAATTTCTTTAATTTTCCAGATGTTTCCCAGAGCTAGGTGTCAGTGAGGCAACACTGAACACAATGAACTGCCTACCAGAAAGTCACTTACTCTGTAACTGGGAGGCAGAGCAGGCAGTCATGCCCTTAACCAGAGGGACAGGTGCTCTTTTCTCAGACACAGATGGGGCTGTGGGAGATGGCTCCAGGGAGCACCTAGTCTCTTGGTAGTCATTCTATGGTAGAAGATGGGAGTGGTCAAGGGTTACTTCAAGGGGGAGGTGATGTTTACCATGACCCTAAATAATAAGCACATGCTTGTCAGGCAAAGGAGGAAGAATATTCCAGGCAGCATACAAAGACAATTAATGCTTCAAGAGATTAGAGAAGTTGCGCTCTGTGTGGGTCTAACCAGTGAGGGATTTGTGAAGGGAGTGGAACTTGACCTAGATCTTAGAAAGTGGAGAAGGCACATGGGACTAGGGGGATGGCATAAGAATTTTCCCTTGCCTGTGGCAGGGTATATACACAAAGTCAATATAAATTGTTACGGGTAGCTTGCTTGTATTCATAAAGCCAGCATCTAATTAGCATGCACAGTTCTAGTTTTGGGCAATCTCCCTAAGTAGTTCTATGAATTACAAATTAAATCAGAGCTCACATGTGACAAACCCTCACTCCCATGGTAGTAAATAATCTCTTGATGCAACACCTTTTTTGAAACCAGGAAGGTGACATGCAAAAAAGTCAGCTGAAAAGCTTGAAATGGAACTTTCCAGTCTAATCCAGTTACCCCATGAAGCTATCACCTGTCTATTAGGAGTTCCCGCACCGTGCTACAAAGGGATTTTTCAGATATACCCCTACAATTTTTTGTGTTCTCTGAACTCGAAGTTGGACCAAATGTGAGAAAAGTAGAAGTGATTGCTTCTTTTAAATTAACTAGCTGAAGAAGAAAAAAAGGAAGAAGAAGATCAGTTAGATTTTGATGGAGAAATCCCTTGCCAAGTTCCAAAGGTATAAAAATACAAAGTGCAGGGAAGGATACATTTCAAACTTTAAATTGGGTTTGGAAGTGTTGCAAGAGTAGTTACATATGGCAGGCAAACGGAGCACATGCCAAGAGGGAAAGCGCGTGTGAGAAGGTGTGAAGTCTGATCATGCATATGGGGAACATTAGCAAAGGGAATAAATAAGATAATGTCTGTACAGCAAATGGACCACATTTGAGCCCAGCGGAGGGGACATTTTCAAACAACAAATGACTGAGGAACCAGACAAATTCCAACTGGCGAACTAGATTCTACTTGATTTATCTCCCCTGCTGAGTCTTAATAGTGGTCTTTTACTTCTTTATCTAAAACCATCCCTTTTCCACTCCATCAGCAAAAGCCTGTGAAAGAAGCCTGATGATCTTTACGATCAAAAGCACATCACATTGTTACTTTATACACATTTCTGATTGTACAACTTGACTCATTAATTTAAAAAAGAACAAAGACAAACAATAGGGAAAATAAGGCCCAAATCAAATGTAGTTCTTCTTTTAAAAAAATCAATGAAATTGATAAAACTCTAAAAAAAAGAAAAAGAAGCAGGTTGCTATCCCTGTAGAAAAAAAATTCAGACATATCTAGGAGGAGTCATAGAGCAAGACCAACCATTTCTTTTTGTCTTATTACATGTTCAACATCATTTTTCTATTAACAATTGCCAAGTGTGCTAATTCGGAGGTGGATCAAATAAAAATGCAGTAGAATGACTTCTGCATGTTTAGGATCTGTTGTGAAATTTTCTTTGAAATATAAGATACATTGTTTCTTATTCTAAAATGATAAAGAGCATTTTTCATGTCTAGTTTCAAAACTTTATTTTTTACAGAAATTTATTCTGTTAATATGTATTCAACCAAGACAAAGGTATATTCACAGGATTTCAACCTTATTCTCCTTATTTAAAAGTGAAAACACATCTAACGACTTGATTTTAATGTAATATAAAATTTTTATAACTGGATTAATTATATAAAGCTGCATAGCAAATTACTATGAAGTTTAGCATCTTAAAGTAGCAAATATTTATTATCTCAGTTCCTATGGGTCAGGTTCCTGGAATAACTTAGTTGGGTTCTCTGACTTAGAAGCTCCCAAGGCTCAGCAAGATGTGAGACACGGTTCTAGCTATGCCAAGGCATGACTCGGAGAAGATGTACTTCCAAAGTCCTCCCCGTAGCTGTTGGCAGGTCCTGGCTCAATTTTTTGTTGCATAAGCTTCTCTTAAGAGCACTACAGCAGCCTGATTCCTTCCAAGCAAAAGGTAAGGGAGAAGAAGGCAGAGAGACACTCACAGTCTTTTTGTAACCTGATCTCCAAAGTGACATCTCATCACTTTTGCCGCATTTTATTTGTTAGAAGTTGGCCATTATGTACGAGACACGCTTAAGGGAAAAGAATTACATAGAAGTTACTATCCGAAATGACAAAAAAAAAAAAAAAAAAAAAAAAAAAAAAAAAAAAAAAAAAAAAAAAAAAAAAAAACCAAGTCAGCGAATCAGAAGTCATGCAAATTCCATTTGAAGCAAGATATTTTATATGTGAATTGTGAAGTCAGAGAGATGTTTATTATCTTCCCAAAACACTGTTCAATCACCATAAGTACTTAGCCACACAGTTACCCAACAATCTGCTAAATGTGGCATTGCATCCCTTACCTCCTAATAGATTTACCTGAACAGATTGGCCAGCATTGACTATAATGATAACCACTAGTACCAAATTAAACTACATTACAGAATAGTGAAAATATCAGGGGAATTAGCAGGGGAAAAGCACTGAAGGTTTTCTAATAATTAAATTAAAAATAAGCTCTTATAATTAACATGAAAATATTAAAGCCTCACCATTGTTCATTGCGTACCCACCATAAACTGATGCCCGCAAAATTTCAAATCTGATTGTCCCCTCTTAGTGTCATATGCAGACTTGTTCGGTCCATAAGCAACCCAGTTTATTTTCTCCCGTTTATCATTATCTAATTCTCATTTTCAAGGAATCCATGTATTATCAATCCCATAATGTATATACTGTCTCCTTTTCAAAATTCAGTTTTAAAGCCTGTTCCCTTTACCTAAACTTCACAGACTAATCCTCAGCTATAGAAATATGGAAAGCCAGATTCCAAAGAACCATAGAGAGTTACATGGCTATTCCATAATCACTCACAAATGAAGAGTGCTGCGTCACACAATGGTTTTGCATTCTTGGAGCTGACTCATTCTCAAAATGATGTTGCAGCGCACAACTTCACCAGTCTCTACCATTTCCCATAAGAGAGCTCCACTCCTTTCCTCTGTCCTTCTTCTCCCATCCAGGTGTCCACCTATGCCCTATCCTCTGTGAATCCCCAGGCACCCAGGAGGGTTATCATTCAGCAAGGGTATACACCTTGGGGCTGGCTCCCAGTCAAGTCCTGCTTTTTCTGCGAATACCTGTCTCTATCTGTGTCACATTATTTCTGTGCTGTATCAGATTTCTGCTTTTTCTCAAGAGTTCTTCAATCTGGAATCCCCTTCAGAATCTCATATTACTTCTACTCATCATGTCTCCTAAAACTGCTCTTAGCTGTGACATTTTCTTAAACTTCTCTTTTTTCATGAGCTTGACTGCTTTAAGGTTTACTGTTTGGCATTTTGTACAATCTCCCCTCAATGTGTGTTTAGTTGAGGTTTTTCTCATAACTACATTGCAGTTAAGGGTTTTGAGGAACACAGAGGTGAAATGCCATGCTCAACATAGCACACCAAGGATACAGACTAACTGACCTATCACCAGTGCTATAAACCCTCACCATATGGCAAAGGTCACAAATGCCACCTTAGTCCATTGTAAAGTTTCTTTATCCCTTTGACTTTTGCATTCTGTCCTCTTTGGAAGCAAGTCATTAATATGACTCCCTCCCCATATACATAGGGAGCGTAGATGCACTCCATCACCAGGAGGATAAAGTATCTACATAGGTTATTTGGAATTCTCCCATTGGTCCCTATTTCTTTGCTTATTCAGTCGTTTCTTTGTGTCAATATGGACTCATGGATATTTGTTTATACCTTGAATTATGTTCCATTACTTAATGTAGCATCATAAGCTTCTGCAATTGGAAGGTCTTTCAGTTCCTCCCCATGCCTCTTAGATGCCCCACCATGTATTAACACTTCTTTCTGATACCAGACAATGCTGCTGGTTCTTCATACCTGTTCCAGGACCAGCCCTGGAATCCGCCATTTTTACAAGGAGACCCCATTCCTTTTGTTGGGAATGGTATTGAAAGCCACTCTCTGTAAACTACAGGATGCTAAGTGAAATAAGCCAGACCCTGAAAGACAAGTACCACATGTTCTGTCTTATATGTGAAAGTTGATTAAAAAAAATAGTCCTTCTGAATATAGAATCATGACTACTAGATTCTGGGAAGGTGAGATGGGTAGAATGAGGATCAATAATGATTTCCAAAACACAGGGAAATGAAAGGAATAAGTCCCGGTGTTCTACACCACAGTGGCGTGACTACAGTTTACAATAGTATGTTACGTATTTCATAACCAGCTAGAAGAGAGGAGTTTCAAACACAGTGAAAATATAAGGAGGTGGAAATACCTATTGCTTGATTGGATCAGTATGTGCTATGTATATGTGTCAAAATATCACACAACATCCCATAAATATGTAAAATTCTTACATATTAATATAAAAAAGAACAAAGCAGATGTACATGAAGAGTCTGGCATAACCCAGGCAAAAGAAAACACCGTCCTCTGGGTGCTGCTGTTCTCGTTAGTATAGGGTAGCATTACTTCTAGGCCTCCTTAAAATGGACAGAGTTGGGAAATCTGTGTGTGTATACCAACCATGCACATGCATTATTCGTAACTGCTCCTCCACGTGTCCATCACTATCTACAGAAAGCTAAACCTCATGTCTCCAATTCAGTCTGGGACTACATGGTTCATTCTAGCCTTTTCCACTTTCCTACGTGAGTAAAAATAAAAGCATTATACCAATTAAATTTAACAGAGTTTATGCGAGCAAAGAGTGATTCATGAATTGGGTCACATTCTGAACCTAAAGAGGTTCAGAGAGCTTAGGCAGTGAGAATTTATAGGCTAACCACACACGTACACACAGAAATAGCATGGTCGATTACAGCTAGCTACTTGCCTTATTTGGACATGGTCTGATCGGTTGTCTGCCTGTGATTGGCTGACACCTGGCTGTTACAAAAGATATATTCCTGAATTAGCCTGCAGTTTGTTACACAGGAACTGCAAGTTCAGAGACAGCCTCAGGCCAATAGGCTCTGTTTGTTTAATTTAACATATTATACCTCATTCCAACAGTGAGCGTCACTGTCCATACATTTATTTACTCGTTTAATCTCAGGAGTCATATATAGAGCTCTCAGAATGATGAAGTCATGTACCTCTGAGACATGCCTTTCTCACTCAGAGTACAATGCTTATGTATAATTTGTACAATTTATCATCAGTCTTAATAGTTTTCAGTAATTTCGACAGCTATTTAAATCAGCACCTCTTTATCCATCTCTTCAGTGAGGTTATTGCATTCAGAGATTCTTTTGTACAGTCTTCTTTTCATCCTGGAAAGAACTTCTGATTGATTTTTGTTTTTTATTTCTGCATTCACTTTTCATGCTGTAAAATTCAATGCAATTTGATTAATGAATGGTATCATGAATCCACCACTACAGTCTTCTCCAAAATTGTTTTATGGCCTTAAAAACACCCTGTGCTTTTCCTAATTAACCCACTCGTTGCTGCTTCCCCTGGCAACCGCTGATTCACCTTCTCACTCTATAGTTCATTCCTATGTTTTCTTTTTTTTTTCTTTTCAGAATGTCATATAAATGAACTCACAAAGTATGTAACCTAATGCTGATTTCTTCCACTTAGCAATACTCAGTTAAGATCCCCGCATGTCTTCAAGTGGCTTGATAGATTTCTTATTAATACTGCACAGAATCACCTTGTATGGATGAACCCGAGTCCTTTACTCCATTTACCTTTTGTAGGACATCTTAATCCCTCCCAGTGTTTAGTGACCATGAATAGAATTAGTACAAGCATTCATGTGCAAGCTTTTTTTTAATTCAGAAATTTATTTGCTAAACAATCAAATAAGCTTCTGATGAAATAATATAATATATATATATATAAATTCTGAAATTTAGAGTTACCCCCAAGAGCTACCCCCCAATTACCCACCCTTATCCCTCCCTCCCCTCCTTCCCAATACATCTCTACAAATACCTTAGATTGTATGTCATTACACCTTATCTGGATTTGAAACATGATACTAGACCTCCTTTCTCAATGACCAGGGTTTAGCTCCAGCCTCCACAGATGAGTGAAGACATTTGACCCTTGCTTCTCTGGGTTATGCTGATATCACTCAGCGTGATTTCTTCCATAGCTACCCATTTACCTTCAAAGCCTGCGATATCATTGTTTCTAATTGCTGAGTAGAGCTCTCTGGTGTATATATATGCCACAGTTTTTGGATCCATTCACGTGCAAGCTTTTGTGTGGACATAAGGCTTTCAAGTTGTTGGGTGAATACCTAGAAGCACAAATGTTGGATGAGTCTATGTCTAGCTTTGTATCAACCAATTTTAAATCAAAAATAGAAACTACATTATACAAGTGTTTTTAGAAAGATATACTTTATAATTGTTGCCTAAAAAAAAAAAAGCAAAAATACAAAAAGGAAAAAAAAATTCTTGGTAAGCCATAAGAAAATTAAGAAAATTGGGAGAAGAGAGCAAAGACAGACGGTCAGCACTTTCTGAGTTGGATTCTGTTGAGGGGGAAATAGTGGTGGGGAAGGGTTTAAAGATAAGAAAAGAGAATGAAGACAGAAAATATTAATTAAGTTGTAGACATTGAAAGAGTGAGGAAGTAGAGGAAAGGATGGAATTTGTTTCATATCAAAATTTAGGTGCTCAGTTGAAGAATAGGAAGTACTAGCTGAGAATCTACTAGAAAAACAGAAACAACAATCCTGAGAAGGGAAAGAAACATGGGAAGAAATGCAAAGTAAGCAACTAGGGAGATAAAGTGAGCTGCGGGGCTGAGGGAAGCGCAAGGGTATGGGCGAAGGCTCAACATAGAGAAAGGAACTCTGGAATCCTTAGGAGGATGTGGATTTGGGGGTGACGTGGCTGCCTGATAATAATCCCCAGTAATGACAATGTCTTTGATTGACAGGAGACTTCCATGCATATATTTATGAGAACCATTCCCTTACCTCCTTTAAATCTGCTGCTTTTTATGGAAACAGTTAACAATTCTACTGCTCTGTGTTGCTCCTCACATTCCTCCCACGTGCTCTTCTCTATATTTAAGGACATTATCAAAGTTAGAAATGCAATAAAAAATGAAAAAAGGTCCAAAAGAATTGCCTAAGCTAATCCTTAATGCAGAAAGTAGATGTTCGAGAGTAAGGTAGAGGGGCTGGAACAGTGGTTCAGCGGTTACTGCTCTTGCCTGGCATGCGCGAGTACGCAGGTTCGAACCCCAGCACCACACATCGAATCGAATTGTCACAGCAACGAAAGCCACAAAACTAAATAAAAATTGACTCTCTCTCTCTCTCTCTCTCTCCCTCACACTTAAAAAAACAAACAAACAAAAAGAGTAAGGTAGTGACTCCTGATATGCTTCTTCTAAGACATGGGAATGAAGAGGGACTGAGGCTGAGATTACTAACATCACCAAAGGATCACACAGGGAAGTAGGGTGAGGACATGCTTCAGGAGCAAGCATGTGGGGGAAAGTGAGCTTCCCTCGCCCTCTTGCTTTCTGTACTTGCTGAACCCCTGGTGGGAAAATCTCTTAGCTGGCACCTTCTGATCTCCGTCTGATCTCTGATTGTAGAGCTACTTATGTTCTGATTGTTAGGAGGCAAAATCGGAAAGTTCAAAATAGATGAGTGTGGCTTTGCTTCTAAAATTCAAGACGTTTCCTACTTGAACTTTAGTAATACTCTCGAGAAGCTTATTTGGTTTCTGTTGTGAGCTATCCTCTCTTGAATACAATCCTAATACTCAATTTTCAGCAATATTTCTTCAGAGTATTGACAGAGAACTGAAATTATTAACTGCAATATAGGGCCAGAGTTTAGATTATTTGTAATTTTGGATCTAAAAATATGAACATCTAAGCTAATTTATAATTTCTAGTTAAATCTGTATTTAAGTATAAAATAATTAGTTCTTCTAAAACTATTTCTTCACCTCTATCATTCCTATTCTAGGATTACTTATATATGCAAAGATAGATGAGAAAGTAGAATTTGGATCCTTTTTTAATGCCTCTGTTATGACATATCCCTGATATATTTGAATAAATTCACTATCATTTCTTGATTTCCAATCTATTAGCTTCATATTCAAAATGTTTGCAAAGTTACCATTGATATTTGAACACAAAACCACCTATGAGCACACAATACACTATTATATGACATTATAATGCATCAATAAAAATGAATTTAAAAGTATCTATATCTAAAATAAGCAAAATTTATGAGTAACTGAGTGATTTAATGAAGTAGTTCTTCATTTCACTGAACAGTAAAAATCTTTGGGACATTAAGTACACCACATCCATCACATTGGCAATGTGGGACACTTCTGTCACTAGGCAGAGGCCCTGGATCATAAAGACAGCACCACAGCCATGCAAGGACATGCAGTAAAAACTACTAAATATTTTCAAAACACATCAGGTTCTCCTTGTGCTCATATGAGATACATTAGCAAGCCTATTAGGTTCTATATTCTAAATTATCTCCCTGTCTTAATCTCTGACCTACTAATATTTCAAAATGCATTAAGGTAACAATTAGATTCTTCTCTCTTCATCACTTTGTGCTGATCAGGCATTTGGCACTCTCTTATAAGGATAATAAGACTCATTTTTCTTCTCTTGCTTAGTGTGATGCAGTTTTTCATTTAAATAGGTGAATATAAATTACTGCATGATGCTGCAAGAAGATGACAGAGATGGAAAAAGGGAAGCAGAGGGCAGAAAGTTTCAAATCCTGAGAATTTTGATGGTTCTAAATAATGCCATTAATCTTATTCAATTGAACAATATTTCATTTTTATACTTAAAAAAATTAAGCATACGGTTTGGTTTATTTCCAATATTTCCCCTTCTGTTGAGTTTCCTATAAATCTTCCTATAACTCACAGTTCTCTTTTTCATGTTTATGTTCTTGATAGTATAGGTCATCGTTTCTCTCTGTATGTGTTGTGATGTGCCAAGTATATGGTTGCCAAGTGTTCTACACACATGCATATAAATGTGCATATGTGTGTATGCACACGTGTGTGAATACGTATAAAACTAGTCAATGGAAACAGACATCTACATAGATTCCAAAATTTTTTCTAAGTTGTTGCCAAGTTGTTCTTTAGACATGTAATAATTTTCCTGGCCCCTTAAGATACCCTTTCTACATCTTTGTATTAGTCCTAAATAGTAGAAGCTAGCATTAGCTTCCAACCCAAAACACAGTTATTAGCAATATGCATTGTCTCTATACATTTGAGCTCATGTCAAATAGAATGTGGCTGATTGTTAAAACTGAGACTTTTACTGTTTAATCTTAACTCCCAAAGCGCAGAACAAAAAGTAAGTTTCCAAATATCCCCCCAAAAGCAAGCTTCTGGACACCCCATGGATTGCCTAATGAGGGATAGCTAAACACGGGTCTGACAGCACTGGCAATCTCACCTGTAGCCTAGGGAGAGTGAGGACATCGGTTTGAAAAGAGTTAGTGGCCCATGAAGTGTGAATTGTGCAGGCGGCCAGCCAAGAAGACTGTGAGGGACCAAAGAGCCTAGCCTATCCCTGGAAGTTGGGGAGGGGTGCTAGCTTCCTGCTGATTCTCAACATGAGTGACTACTGCTATTGTGCTAGAAATCACCTCTTTGTTGCTGGAAAATGGAAATGTAAGAGCCAGGAAAGGTAATGTCCTAGTGCCTGCTTCCTTAGGGAAGTCAGGGGAAGTGAGTTTCCACACTTGCAGAATATCATGGAAAGTTCTGGAAAGAAACTTCTGGAAAGTTCTGCCCCTCACAAGGCCGGCCTTGATAAATACATCATTTCCTCAGGCAAAACAGGTTAAGAGACATGCTGTTGGCCACAGACAAGGGAAGAGGAAGAAGAAAGGAAAGAAAAGAGGGAGAAAGAGAAGAGAGAAGAAGCTGAAGGAGGGGCACTTTGAGGCTGGAGCCCAGGAGACAGAAGCTTTGCTTCCCAGCCTTGGATTTCTTTATCACCCTGCTATGAGCATCTTAATTGCAGGAGTGAGACTGTTCTCTGCGGTTGGCTTTGTTATCTAGATGTAATTGAACAAATCTCTGAGGCAACCCTGAGAGTTCACCCAAGGGCAAGGCAAGGCCTCTCTAGTCCAATCCAGCATTAAAAGGTTAGGGGCAGAGAGAGCAAAATTTGTTTATTCTTCTTTTAGCGTTCACTCAGTGAAAAGGTTATACCACCAAGGCATCCAAGCTGGCTGTCTGCTGGACCACTGGTAAAGAGCCAGCATCATTTGCTTGGCCTGACAATTGCTGTCTTATATTTGATTGGTTGGGGTTGTGTGTGGGGTCAGCTCCAGAGAAAACAGCCTAAAATCTAGAACAGCTCCAGGCTCAGTTCCATGTGCTACTTCTGAGAAGAGTCCAGATGAAAGCATGGGTGCGTTGCACAAAGATCTGTCTGAGTAGCCGGATGCCTGGGGCATTGCAGCAGGACACAAGCAGGCTCCAACCCCCTGAGGATGAAGCGGGTGGCCTTCCTTTATGTAGAGAGTGCAGCATGACCAGCTCACAACCTCACAAGCAGCTGAGTCCTTATGCTGGGCTCACACATGAATGTTGCCCGGGACTCAAAGGGGACAGTGTGGAAGATCAGACAGAAGGTGAACCTGCCAGGATGAGCTGGATCAGCACTTCCCAAACTTGGAACCCCTGAAACGCCCTTACAATAAATGAAGGTATCAAAGAGCATATGTTTATATGCAATACATTTCACATAGAAATTAAAACAGAAAAATGTTTGAAATGTTTTTGAAATCTTTTAAAGGTAGCAAAGATGATGCTATAAAAATGTCATGACAAATAACTATATCTTTCCAAAGCAAAATAATAAGGTGAGAAAAATGGAATTTCTGCCTTTTTATAAGGCCCTTTATCATCCGGCTTGATAGAAGACAGTTGGACTTTTACCTATGATTATGCATTCAGTATGCAGCGATACACCGATTGGGCCAAAGTACATAAATTTTATATTCTTTATATACATATGTTTACATAGATATGGATACATACACATATAAAATATGTATGAATTATATATGTAAATATATATGTATATGCACACACACACATATATATATAAAACCCGGCCTCACGTAGATGTGTATATGGAAAAGAATGAAATATTTTAATAGTTAATTATACTGAATTCTTTTTCTTTTGATTAAGATAATTTCTCTGATACTGTAATAAAAAATCAGTGGTAGTTGTAAAATATTATTTATATGAATATTTGAACCGATATTCATATTGCAAACTATCAAAAAATCCCACTCATCCATTAATATCATCACCATCACACCAATAAAGCCTTCGCATGTTCTAAAGCCAGCAAACTCACAGGGGTGAAAACACTTATTCTCATCTGAAGTCTCCTGTTTTATCACTAGCTAAAAGCACTGTCCTTTGTTTTCCTTAAAGTGACACTCTCACATAATTCATTTTTGATAAATATCTCTAGTGGGCATTCTAGGCTGAAGACCACAGCTCACCTGACAGTCATTCCTTAAGGTACAACGAGAAAGCCACTAGCTCAGCTCCCAACTCAAACACTCAAGTGTTTTCCTGAGAACAGTGATACATCATCCCCAGGACATTTTAAAAGATGTAGAAGCCCAGAGTGAAGATTTAGTGAAACCAGCAATTTTACCTGATTCATCAAAGATCTTCAAAACTGAAATCAGCACTTTTAAAGATGTACTGCTAGTGTGCGGCCATGAATAATCCACTGACCGCCAGTACCATCTGGTGCCACCACCTTGTAGGATCCATTTTACGCTCCATTACTTTTGCACCTTCAATGAAAAAGAGATAAAATCTTGATATTGTTAGGGAAGTAGTTTTTACCTTGGTGTTCCTCTTCAAGAGTGCTCAGTATGCTGGGATCCATACTCCACATTTGGGATCTCCCAGGCTAGATTACACAATGGTCCAGTCGTTAGCAGGAGGGCACAAATTCAAAGTTGGAGACTTCCTCGGAGAATAAGGGAATGTGATGGTGTTAATTAATGAATGAGCCCTTTCCCTGCCAGTCCTAGGATCCAGTTATCCAGGTTCCAGTACTGAATCTTCTATGTCACATTACATTCTTAGTTTAATTACTCAAATCCTTATCTCAGTGGACCTCCGTTAAAGCTACATAGGCATAATATCACATCTCAGAAAATTTTTAATGTCTTACAAAGGCAGATTATGTATTCTAAGATTATTGTACTGATTTCAGCCACAGGATCAGATGCCTGTCCAATAAGCCCTATTTAAATGTATTTAAATAAGGAAATCAATAGTCTTCATAAGGGGTTAGAGCAGTGGCTTGGCGGTTATGGTGCTTCCCTGGCATTTGGGGTTCGAACCCCAGCACCACATACACAACAAAGTGTTAGATCAATGAAAGCCACATAAAAACCTAAATAAAATAGATTTTCTCTTCCTCTCTCTCTCTCTCTTAAAAAAAAAATCTTCCTAAGAGGAATTTTGCTGCCGTGACCACAGTCCTTATGAAAATTTGGTGACAGGATATTAGTAAAAGAATTTAATGGTCACCAAAAGACTGAAAATGCACAGAAAGGTGTAATAGGCTTTTGAAGAGTGGATAGATGATGATTGCTTTGTCTTATTAAAGAGCATGCTCTGTACCTAGAAGTAATCCTGTTCAGCCAGCAGAGCACTGTGATATTTACGAACTGCAATATGAAACACTTACCTAAGGCAGACATTAAAACCAAAATACACACTTCTCTTTCCTCTTTTTGTATAAAGGAATATTAGGTAAAAGCTGGATCCATTCAGTACTAGAAATAGAAAGCACTGTGTAGAGATGCAGGATGGAAAGGTAGGAGGCAACAGATTACTGAACCCAGGAGGTATTTGCTATTTTAGTATTAAAACTTCGCTTGCAAAATCTTGCAGAAGACACCCTGCTTTGCCAAGCGGTTGGCTTGTCAGCGTCACTTGGGCCTGTTTTCTGCTGAATGGATATGAGAGATGTAACCGTAAAAGAAGCTTCTTAGCAAAGGAGAAAAGTGTACCTCGTATAAAGAATTCCTAAAACACCAAGGGTACAAAGAAGCACCACTGATATTTCTTACTAACAGATTGCAAGAATGAGACAACACCCACTCCTAATTACAAATGTTTGTATATGCACACAGATATAGATTTATATATATATGCACAATTATATATGCATACATAAATGCACACATGTGCATATAGGTTCATGTGTGTACATGTACACACATATGTGTTTACATACAAACATCTCTGTATATACATTTATATATTTTAAATGAATTTATCTAATATTAAATCATCTAAAAGCATCCAAAGCTTAAAAGATAGCATGAAAAGACGAACACATAATTTTTAAAATATTTTACAGCATAAATATTCCTTAATCCATTTTATTTTATCCTTGGATTATTTAAAATTAGAGGAATTATATTTCATCCGACCCATAAATACTGGAGATTTCCCTACTATCAAATGTTCCTGATAGTTTCTGGAATTATTAATTGTTCTCACATATATTTATTTGTGTTTTTGATAATACCCAAAATGATCATGGCTTGCAATTGTTCATGCAAATATCCACTTTAGCTATATAAAGCATTTTTACTTATTACAAATGAATGTTATAGAAGATGCTGCATGAGACAGCATAAAACTATTTTCTTAAATACAACTGAAGCAGCTTTCAGTATCACTACAATTTTCTACTTGAAAACTTTTGTAAAGGTGTTTCCCAGATTAGTTATGTGTTGTGTGTCTTAAGCGAGGAGGAAGACATCGATAAGGGGCGTTCCATCCTTCAGAGACCAGTGGGCTCAATGGTCCATGTCAAGCCCAATGTGGCTCCCTCCAGAACCTGCCACTGCCTAACCCAGACCTGGGACCACCTCCATGCGTCAGAATGACTGTATACTGACATTTAAGTGACCTGTCTTTTTGCATAGAACTGGTCTAGTTGGGGAATTCTGCAACTTCAATAAAAATTAAAATAACGTATCTTTCTGTGGATGGTCATGTCAGAAACATTTTAGAAACCTCTCCACTTTGTTTACTTCCATGTGTTGCAGTTAACTACAGAGTTGCTTATCCATCAAGTTATCACCTCTTAGGTTCCGGACAGTGTTTTGTCAAAGAGGCTCAAGGATCAGGGATGAATACTCCAATGAGTAGGAGAGATTTATGCACTAAGTACTATCCTATTAAAACAACAGAAGGGCTGGAGCAGTGGCTCAGTGGTTACGGTGCTTGCCTAGCATGCATGAGTACATGAGTTCAAACCCCAGCACCACGTACACAACAAAATGTCCGAGGAATGAAGGTCACATGAAAAAACTAATAAAAATTACTTCTCTTCCTCCCCCTCTCACTGCCTCCTCTTTCCTTAAAAAAAAAAAAAAAAGAAAAAAGAAAACACTGGGACTGCCTTGATATTCAGATGACATTTCAATTCAGATGATAAACTGATGAAAAACATGATTTTCAGTGCAAATATGGAAGAAGAGAGAATTGTTGCTGATTGGCTTATCAATGCGATATTTACCCAATCTTTATTTTGCCAAACAACACAGTTCTTGGGATTCCCAAAATAGGTTTTCCTGACACTAACGAAAAGGGAAAGAAAAGTTTAACTTTCCTTTAATCGACATTTGCAAATAATGCTTACTCAGCTACACTCAAGAACTAACCTGTCTATCAAATTAAAAGAAAAAAAAAGATCACCCACTCAACAGCTAATTGTAGAATTAAGCTAACTTATACATTATAACAATAAATGTCTTCAACTGCCACTCTTGCTTCTATTCCACTGTGTCTTCCCGGCAGGGTACAAAAATCTCCTTCCCTTTGTGTTATACGTGCTCTTAAACAACATTTTTTTCCATCCATAGTATGTAACTTTGCAAAAAAAAAATTACACTCAATAAACCATTGCTTTTCCATATAAAATGTTCTAAAGATAAGTTTTAATGTCATTTTTAACAAATAATTACTGGACGCTTGCTACAACTCCACCATTATGTGAGACACATAGTCTGATGCTTCTGCCCAGAAACTTTGTTTTGGAACACACTCTTGGGTTGTCTCAGGGAGAGCCAGATGCCAGACACATCTTCAATTAGTGACATGGTAAGAATTAGGTGACACTAATGGAATCAGACTAGAGACATCACACTTGCTTTCATTCAAGACTGCAGCAGAAAATTCAAAGGAGAAATGATGCTGGCTCGATTTTTCACTTCTGACTGCATGGCCCATGTTAGTCATTTTAAAATAATTTATCTGTCTGATATAAGTTGTGCCTTTGATCAGGAAA
The DNA here is from genome assembly GCA_004027875.1 of Aplodontia rufa. Classification (NCBI taxonomy): domain Eukaryota; kingdom Metazoa; phylum Chordata; class Mammalia; order Rodentia; family Aplodontiidae; genus Aplodontia; species Aplodontia rufa. The sequence continues at coordinate 73,734 of PVKS010002479.1, forward strand.
CCACTAATGAGGCAGTAGAAGCTATCCCCACTTTATTTTTCAAGGTAATAGATTTGTAAGTGACAATTAAAGTGCTCTTCATTCCTGCGATTTAAAAATCTGAAATGGATTGTATCATTTTAACTTTCTAAAAGATTTCTCTTAACACAACTGCAAAGCCTTCTGTTTAATGGACAGATAATTTAGCCAATTAAATATTCTATGGTTCCAAAACAGCATGTCTCACCCACTTTCTTGGACTTTGGCTGTCTTTTAACTTCTCTTTCCCTGAACAAAGAAGTGGTAATGTGCACAGTATCCAAGTTCTCTTTCATCTCTCTCAGATTTTGTGATTTTTTTACTGATCTGATTCAAAATGTATTAAAATGTGTATATTTCATGCAAAATACAAAGCTTAAGATGATGGTACATACTAAAGAAATTAAAGACCAATTTTATCCTCAACAATAGCTTTTAAAGGACATTTCAGGACTGGAGTAGAGGCTCACTGGTAAAGTGCTCGCTTGGCATGTGTGAGGACCCAGGTTCAAAACCCAGCACCACAAACACAGCTGTGTTGAAAAATATAAAAATTGATTCTGTCTCTTTCTCTCTCTCTAAAAAAAGAAAAAGATGCTTGATCTAAGAAAATAAAAGAAAACTTAAATTAAATTATATCCATTTCCTTTAGGGATAATCTACATAAGCAAGAAGATGGTTAACACTAAGAATTTATATTTTCATGGTAAAAATCACAATCATCTCAGACGTCTACTAATTTTTCATATAGAAAGCATAGATAAAGCTACTAAAATAAATGTTGGACAACTAACCCTACAGAATAGTATACAAACATGTATTCTACCGATATCTGGGCCAAGACTCCGATACTGTTCACACCAAATAAAAAAAATTATATCATCTCCTCAAGGGACTTCGTTCAAGGTTCTGTCCACAAGCATTTAGTGAGAATTTACTTTAAATCTCTTGCAGGCAAATTGTTCAACCTGATCTTATTGGGGTTCTGCTCACAATAATCATTCAGGAACCGTGGATACTATAAACTCTGAAGTCATGGGGCTAACTCTGCAGAGGGAACTTTCACTTTTTCCTGAGCATCTTGCACTTTTAAACAATGTTTTTCTAAAATTGAATCATGGCCCACATTTAGTTTGCCAGAAGAAGATGCTTGGTTATGCCTAACTTTGAGGGGCTTGAGTGTGATCCTTTAAGCAACCAGGAATGAGATGGGGGGGTGAGCAATCCTGATGATCCATAGAAACTGTCATGGTACTCAAGTTTAGCTGCCCCTCCCATAAAAGACATCTTAGTTTTAGCTTATATTTAATATATTATTTTATGATAGGTAGTCTTATAAATAAAGAAAGCATGTTAAGTACTTATTTATATGTCCCAAAATTGTGGGTGTTTGTCAGAAACACAATAATACCAGAATTAATTAATTAATTGCCAAACAAGCAAATAATAAAAATTTCATTATCAACTGGGCATGGAATTGTTATACTGTCATGAGATTTTCTCCAACAAAGAATAGCAAGACCAACATGAGGTCAAATTGTGCTAATCAAAGTTGGCCACATGCCTGGGTTGAGTAAATGAAACATATGGAGTGAGTTGAGAGGAGTGAAATCCTCTCTAGCTAAAGTACGTCCCCCTACTGTCCTATAATGACACCTACCCTTCCAACAGGACTTAAAACTGCCACCCCTAACTAGACTATTTGAATCTCTCACCAAAATTTAAAAGCATAAGGGCATTGCCTTGAAAAGGACAGAATCAATAATATCATAAAAAATTATTTAATGGCATTTTTGAAAAATGATGTGATTCCTAAAAAGAAAGAAAAATGCAAGCTTTGGCTCTATGGCATATTTGTAAGAATTAGAAAAACATAGGCCCACTTCTCAATGCTAGACAGATCATATCTACAATAAAGTGCATTGGGTACCCTCATTTTAAGGAAGTTGTCAAAATACTAAAGATTATTGATAGTCAAATGACCAGAAAGATGAAATATTGGAAATACATACTGCAAAACATTTCAAGGAAACATCTTGAACACATTCTCTGTTCAAAATGTCAGGACCAGCTTCCTCCATGTTCTCTGGACCTTACCTCCTCACTGTGGCAGAATGGCTGCCCTCTCCTCATCCGGCATCCATCCATTAGCAGCTATTTCAATGGGACACAATCCAGAGCACCCAATGAGACACTCCATCACAGGTATCTGCTCAGGTTGTGGATTTAGAATCCCTGTCTGTTTCTTCCAAGATGAAAGCTGGGGCATATTTCAACCAAAATAGAATATCTGAGCCTAATCTTAATAACTAAATCTAAGGGGTTGTGTCAGCATTAATTCCTTCTTTTCAGCATAACTTTCATCTATATCATTTTTAAAAGCAAATATTCCAAGAAAATCAATGTAATAAAGAGAAGGGTATGATTGAACGTGACATCCTCCTGTCTGTGGAAGGAGGGCTGTACTGAGCCCTCCTCATGCAAGATCATGCATTCTACTAAGCACCTAATTGATAGTGAATGGGAAAACATCACAGAAGAATTGCAAAATAATTATCTTTATAAATAAAAAAGAAGTGCTTACAACTCATTTGGCCAGCAATAAAGCAACATGCAAATAAATGAGGACACAGCAACTTAGGTGAATATTTAGGTGAATATCATCCCTCCACTTAAATAATCCTGAGGCCTATGAATCAATGCTATGTGAGGTTAAAATGAATGGCACACTATCAAATGTACACACACTAAGTGACATGATCTTTGCATGTGCACCATGGTTACAAGGGGATTTAGATGAAAGCAGTTGATGTGTTACACAGATTAGAATCGATTAGATTAGTGGCCTTAATCTAGTTCTACCATCAAGCCTCTGCTCAGCTGCACTCACGCATTAAAAATTGTGAGAGATTTGAAAGATTCCAAGAAAAAGTAAGAAATAGCCACTTTTCTCACAACACTCAATGGTCTTTGAAAGAGTAGAGAAAAAAATGAATAAACAGGCAATTATATGAATACATGAGAAAGTGCTCTAAATCTCTAGTAATCAGAGAAATGCAATTGAAAACCACATTAAGATATCACCTTACACCAGTCAGAATGGCAAAGATGAAGAAAATAAACAATAATAGATGCTGGAGGGGCTGTGGAGAGATAGGCACACTAACACACTGTTGGTGGAGCTGCAGACTGGTACAGCCCCTCTGGAAAGCAGTGTGGAGAATCCTCAAAAAACTAGGGATGAGCCCACCATACGACCCTGCTATTCCACTCCTGGGAATCTTTCCAGGGGCTTTAGAATAAGCACATTATAATGACACAGCAATATCTATGTTCATAGCAGCTCAATTCACTATTGCTAGACTATGGAAACAACCCAGATGTCCCTCACTGGATGAATGGATCCAAAAACTGTGGTACATCTATACCATGGAATTTTACACAGCAATTATAAACAATGATATTGTAGCCTTTAAAGATAAATGGATGGCTATGGAAGAAATTATGCTGAGTAAAATCGGCTTAACCAGAGAACTAATGGTCAATTGTCTCCACTCATCTGTGGAGGTTGGGACTAGACCCTGGCCAGTGAGAAAGTTGGTCTATTATCATGTGTTAAATCCAGATAAGATGTAATGCTATACAACATAATCCTTTTTTAGAGATATTGTAGGAAGGGGAAGGGAGGGATAAAGGTAGGTAATTGGGGTGGGGCAATCCTGGGGGTAATTGTAATATCCAGAATCTATACACATTTTATATTATTTTGTTAAAAATTTGTATGGTTGTTCAAAAAAAATAGGCAATTATAGCGGAGTTTAGTAAGAAGAGTGAGAGGGCTGGAGCGAGTGCACAAGTTCAAATCCCAGCACCACGCACACAACAAAGTTTCAGAGTAATAAAAGCCTCATGAAAAACTAAATAAAATTGATTTTCTCTTTCTAAGTAAATAAATAGATAAATAAAAAAAAGAATAAGAGAAACAGACATCCCCAGGGCTCAATTTAGCACACGTGCTTACAACCCTTAAAAATACTCTGGGGCAAGACAGGAGGAAAAAAGATGAAGAAAGGATTTTGAAGAAGTCAGGCTAAGTGAGCAAAGTCTCAGAGGATAAATGGGAATTATCCAGGATAAGAGACGGCTGTGGGGAGTGAAGATCTGTTGAGGGGTGGATAGGAATCAAAAGCAGAACAATTTGGGGCAATGGCAAGTGTTCAGCACAGCTGGAGCCCACAGAGGGGAGGCCAGAGGAGGAGGCCAGACATTAAAGGACTCCCTGCACTTTCTATTCTTCTGTGCTCTAGGGCCTTGTGCAAGGCAGAATTATGTACCCAAAAGGTCTTTCTCATGAACTATAGGAAATGGTTTAGAAACTTGCAATAATTAGAAAAATCATGAAAACCTGAATGAATACGGTGCAGCAAGAATAAAGGAAAAAAGTTCGACACAGTGACACATTGGACAGGGAAAACTTCATAAGAAACCAAAGTTCAGTTTAAGAGTAATAAAGCCAGAGTGGCCTGTATTCATGGCTCATTTTCCCTAATTTCTTAGAGTTTCCCTAATTTCTTGGACTTCTTGAAGTCCAAGAAGAGGAGCAGGGATCTGGTGGAGATGGGTTCTGCTTGTAGGAGACTTGTTGCAGATCAGTGATTGTGAGAGACGCATGGGAAGAGATGGGGAAGAGATTGGGGCCGAGAGTCATCAGCCAAAGAGAGATATAAAGCCATAAGAATAGATCAGATCTGCAAGGAGGATCTCAGTGTGGTATCTGTGAGGAACTCTGCCATTCAAAGACACTGGAGGAAGAGATGCCCACAGGAGACCAAGAAGGAGCAGCCAGAGAGGCAGGAGACCCTGGAGGGTTGGACACAGACCATCTGCAATCAAATGAAGAGAGAAGCTCAGCAAATTTAGATTGAAATCAGAGAAGATTCTGCAAATGCCCCCTTAGAAATAAAGAGGACACGGAGGCCATGGGAGGTCGTGGGAGGTCATGGGAGGTCATGGGAGGTCATGGGAGGTCGTGGGAGGTCATGGGAGGTCATGGGAGGTCATGGGAGGTCCAGTAGAGTGGTGGACAGACTGAGGTGCTCAGTGCATCAAAGATGCTTACAACAGGAGCTACAGGAGTAACACAGTAGGCAGTGGTAAAGATCTCAAAAATATGCATGGGAAGAAAAAAGAAAAAGTAGCCAGACAGAGGAGCAATGGGGAAGAAATAAAGTCACAGTAATAGAGCAGAGTAACCACACGGGCTTGCCAATCAAAAGGGTTGTTTAATACGCCTTGAGATCTTTCCTTTCTCTTTATCCATGGTGACAGGATCGCAGGTCTATGTTCTTCATAGAGCCAGGATTACTATAGCAGGTCCCCATTCTGCCTCTATTCCGTGAAATGTGCTGTAGAGGAAGGCCTGTTTCTTTCTCCTGGGTTTGCTTTTAAAGATGCAAGACTATTGGAAAGGTGGAGTGCTAAGAGAAAAATCCAAGCCCTGGTAGAGAACGGAAAGACTAAAAATTACAGAAAAGGGGGACACAAAGAAGAAATCTTCAACAAAGCTAAATGTTGGCTTTGAAGGAAGGAAATTTTCATCTCTGGAATAAGATAAAGTGGGTAAGGAAGGGTTAAGATGTGTAGTTCTTTCCTCTTATCCTTGATTTTGCAGTTTCATGTACTCAAAATCAACTGCACTCCTAAAATAGTAAATGGGAAATTCCAGAAATAAATGATTCATAAGTTTTAAATTGTGCACCTTTCTGAGTATTCTGGTGAAATCTCATGCCCTCCTGCTCCACCTCAGCCAGAACGTGACTCAGCCCTTTGACCCGGGTATCCATGCTGTATACGCTACCTTCCTGTTAGTCACTTAGCAGTCATATTGGTTATCAGATTCATCACAGTCAAATAACCTTTGTTTTACTTAAAAATGGCTTCAAAGCACATGAGTAGTGTCACTGCCAATTCAGATATGCCAAAGTGAAGCCATAAATCTCTTCCTATAAGTGGAATAGGGGAAGTACAGTAAGATACTTTAAGAGAGAGAGACTATATTATGGTCTGGATATGTGATGTCTCCCAAAAGCTCAGGTGTATGACAGTGCAGCAAGTTTAGGGGGGAAATGATTGGATTTTGGAAGTTTAAGTCTAATCTAGCATTAATGCACTGATGGATTAACTGGGTGGGAACTGTAGGCAGGCTGGGCGTGGCTGGAAGAAGAAGGTCACTGGGGTATGTTTTGGGATTTATATTTTGACCCTGGTGAGCAAAGCTCTCTGTTTTCTGTTGCCACATCCTGAGCTGCTTCCGTCCTCCACACCCTTCAGCCATGATATTCTGCCTCATCTCAGGCCCAGAGCAATGCAGTCAGTCATCTATGAAACCATGAGCCCCTAATAAACTTTTCTTCCTCTAATTGTTCCCTTCAGGTCTTTTGATCAGAGAAGAAAATGCTGGCTAAAACAGACCACATTCATAGAACTTATCAAGGTATATTGTTTAAGTTGTTCTATTTTATTAACAGCTATTGTTACTCTCTTACTGTGTCTAATTCATAAATTAAATTGTAGATATGTACGTATATGAAAAAGCATAGCTTGTAAACAGTTTGGTGCTATCAATGGTTTGGGGGATATCAGAATGCATTCCCCATGGATAAGGTGGGCCTATTGTAGATATCTTAAATGGCATGGGAAAAAAGAGCTAGGACTGAAAAACACTTCTAACAATTTTGTTTAATACTTTACTCAATCAGCAAGAGTTTAGTCATTATCACAACTAATGATATTGTGATAAATGTTTATTTAAGGCACAGTGCTGCAATGAGGACTTTCTGGGAGAGGTAGGGAAACCCTAACAAAGCATTGTCACATCTAATTATCTGTGAGCAAGAGGCAACCACGACCTGGAGCTCTAGGGTGGAGTGCACCCAGCTAGGTTGACAGGAAAGGAATCCTATACATAACTGGTGAAAATGATTAAGAAAATATTTTGGACACAGGTAACAGCCTTAGTTGATAACCCAGTAAATAATTCAGCCTATTATACCCAAGCATCACACTGAACGATTCTGATGACAGTATCATCAGTCCAGGTGGAGCTGGGTGGGGTGGACACAGGAGTGGGGAGGCAGAGTGATGTGGAGAGGGCCAAATACCCCCAGAACCCGCATGGTACCTCCTGCACCCTCCCTCTCTGCTGACATAGTGCTGCTCTATGTGCATCGGTACATCCTTCTAGAATCCTCCTTATGTTCAGCAATTCTCTCATGATACTTATCCTGCCCTCCCTCCACTACAGCTTTCATAGCCCAATTCATTTTCCCTCCTTCAGGCAGAACAATGTCAGCTACAAATAGAAGGATATTAACCGGTTGATACAAATCTCTATAGCAATACGTATACATGATCAAAACCCAGGTTCAGTGTAAGACAAAACTGTAAATTTTTATAATCTCTATATTAATGCTTCTTTGTTATTCCTGGTTAAAATCTCTGATACTCTCCTTAAGTATCTGGATTTCATCTTATTAACCAAATTTTCAGTCACATGTCATCCATTTGCAAGAAATTGGTGAGAACTTTAGGTACTAGAAAATGTCTGATTTATGTGTTTTTAAATGATCAAAGTCTTCAGTAAAAACAGAAATATTCTACCAAAAAAATGGTAAAAGTATATACAGTGGGGTCATCTTCACTTGGTTCTTAACGTCACACACAGGAAATTGTCCTCCTAGCTGGTGTAAGGGTAGGAATGGTGGCACCACCATATAACCACAGCAGAGTTTGAATGAAAGAAGGATTTTTCTTTATGCATGCTCTCACTTGCTCTCAAGGATTCAACAAAGGAATATGAAAAGCGCACTCACGTTACTGGAATTCTTTGTGAAGAATTGCAAGTCACCATACCAATAATGACATGTAGGGCTACCACAAGACAGACTTGCAAGCCTGTCTGTTCCTCAATATATTAGGTAGAAATCAGGTGTCCTTGGTTAATATCTGGACAACTGACACTTTTAAAATTAGGAGCAAAAATATCTGCATGATATCAAAGACATTAAAAAATGTTGTCTTAGGGATAGAGCGGTGGCTCAGCAGTTACAGTGCTTGCCCGGCATGTGCAAGTATGCGAGTTCAAACCCCAGCACCACCTACCCAACAAAGTCTTGGAGCAATGAAGACCTGTGAAAAACTAAATAAAAATTATTTCTCTCTTTCTCTCTCTCACTCTCCCTCTCTCTTAAAAAAAAAAAGTCTTTCTGAGAAAATCTTTAGAAAGAGAAATGAATGGAAGAAGAAGAAATAAATAAACATACCCAAAACTGAGTGACCAAATCCAAATAAAATAGCAAAAGCAAAGCAAGCTAAGCAGGTGTTTATAACATAATGATGTAGATGACACAACTCCAGTCTACTGCTACTCCAATACATCAATGAATGTGAATGGGACACACTGATCTATTGCAGTGATTTGTTTCTAAGTGTATTAGGAATACATCTGAAGCAAGTTTTCCCAACTGGTCTACATCGGCGTTTGGCTTCTATAATCATTGGTGTGGGTGGGGCTTTCCTTGCGTGGTAGGAAGTTGGACCACTTCCCTGGATTATCCACTAAATGCAAAATACAAAAACTAAAAAAGTCTCCAGACATTGGCAATTGGCATCATCCTACTAGAAAAACCACTGATAGATATAAGAACAGAGAAAATTTACAATCGTATATATGTATATGGACTTTTATATCTTTTATTGGGGCATAATATAGAAGAATCAAGAGACTGGGATGTGGACAGTATGAGGGTAACAATGGTTTAGGAAATGCATATCATATTGTTACTTTATACACATTTATGATTATACCACAACTCAACTCCTTAATAAAAAAATAAATAAATAAAAAGAAAAGGACAGAAGCAAAAGTCAAAATTAGAAGAAGACAAACCAAGACAGGTAACAATTTTGATATTATTTTAAAACTAGGCTGTTGTAGTCAAGCAAAAATTCAGTGACATAAAGGACAATTAGTAATAAATCAACTCAATGGAAAGATATGGCATGCTCATTTGTGCATTCAACATATTTCAACCTTCAAAAGCACTCCAGTGAATTTTTTCTGTGGAAATTTTCCAAGAGTTATCTATATTGAATCTTAATTAGTTCTAAAATATAGGTATTAAGGAGAGCTTTCTCTAACTAAAATACAACACAGTGAGATATGTTAAAAAGAAGAAAAACCCTACCAATTAAAATTTTCAAATTCACTATATGTACCACTGAGCTGAAAGAAGAATTTAAATCTAAGAGTTCAGGATACTTTTAGGAGATAATGAAAAACATCACATTTCAGCATGTGTGAGACACACTTAAAATAGAATTCAGAAGAAAATGTACATTTTACTCACTTTTATTATAAGCCATAAAATAATAAAAATAAATTAATCAAATGTTTAACTCAAAAAATTAGAAAATACATCAAAATAAAATTTTATAGGAGAAAGCAAATTACATTTTAGTTAGAAATGAATGACTCAGGAAATAAGATGTAGAACTACTAATTAATTCAAGAGCTAGTTCTTGGAAAATATAAATTACATAAATGACCAAAGTACCCAAATCAGAAAAAAGAAAAAATAGGGAAAGGATAATAATACAAAAATTTAGAATTACGAGATCAACAAATCACAGAAATACATAAAAATTTTAAATGCTGAGTTCCCTGCTCATCCTGGCAAATGTGTGTGTGTGTGTGTGTGTGTGTGTGTGTGTGCGTGTGCGTGCGTGCGTGCATGCATGCGTGTATGTAAGTTACAGGGCATTGAATCAATGACCTCACACACACAAAGAAAGTGCTCTATCACTGAGCTACATCCCTAGTCCTTTTTATTTTAAGACAGAATCTAGCTAAATTGCCCAGACTGACCTTGAACTTGCAATCTTCCTACCTTGACCTCCCAAGTAGCTGGTATTACATCAACACACCAGTCACCAGGTAAATAAATTTTAAAAACCCAGATGCGGTAGAAAGCTTTCTGGAAAACAAAATTTAAATAACTAGAACTATCCTAATTTGTTGGGGTTTTTTTTAATCTAGAAGACATCAATTTTCAATAAAAAAAATTACTTGGGCAGGGGGCTGAAGTGGTGACTCAGCAGTTACAACAGTTGCCTGGCATGCACTAGGACCCAGATTCGAACCCCAGCATCACATACACAGCTAAGTGTTGGAACAAGGAAAACCAGATAAAAACTAAATAAAACTGATTCTCTCTCTGTCTCTCTCTCCCTTTCTCGCTCTCTCTCACTGTTCCTTTCTCTCTAAAAGACAAGAAAGAAAGAAAAGAAAAAAAGGAAGGAAGGAAGGAAGAAAGATAGGTTATTGGCTAACTTTCCAAGAGATACCTCCTCCCAAAACAGTATCTGACCTGAAGAACTTACAAATTTTAACAAGTTATTAAGGAACAGACATCTCTAAACTATTTAAATGCTTCCATGTTATAGGGGAAGAAGAAAAACTTTCGAATTATTTTCATAAAGTTTAAGAGAGGGGCTGGAGCAGTGTCTCAGCAGTTAAAGTGCTTGCCTGGAACGTGCAAGGACCTGGGTTCAAACCCCAGTACCACATACACAACTAAGTGTCCAAAAAACATAGGCCATATAAAAAAATAAATAAAGTTAATTTATTCTCTCTTTCTCTCTTCCTCTCTCCTTCTCTGTATCTCTTTTAAAAAAAATAAAAAATAAGAGAACTTTGTTACCAATGCAGATATAACACATTAAAGCCAAGACAACCCTACAGACCAACCTTTATTTATATCAATGCACAATTCTTCACAAAAGTTTAATAATTTGAATTGATAGCATTTTAAGAATAATACAAATAAGTACTCTTTGATGACCAAATGAGATTTATTTTAAGAATACAAGAATGACTCTAACATTAATATCAAGTTTAATATCTATGGGTCAGAGGAAGGAAAGAATTCATACAATCACGACCTAGCGTCTAGAAGAGTATTTAATAATATTCACCACAATATTGACCAACATTGACTTCTGATATGTTGAGACTCCTAAAAATTTCAAATAGATGACTGTCATCTTGACTTTATGTACCCTGAGCCACATTCTAGCAGCATCTTTAATGATTAAATATTAGCATACCCCATTTTTTAGAGGCAAAATTCTTCATCACTAACCAGCATTATTTCTAAGAATAACTGTAGGGTACAGAAATAGGAGGTATAAAAATTAAAGAGGAGAAGGCCAAAAATATAATTGCAGATCATGAACTGAAAACTGCCAGAAGAAATGAGACTCAGTTAACTTGTTACAAAACTAATAATAAAATCAATTTATTTCCTTCATAAAATAATTCTTATAAAAATAATAATATCTCACATAACAGAATTAAAAAAGAATAAAATGCTTAATAAAAGATAAATTTAATAAGACTCATGTAAGAGCTTGATGAAGGAAATATTAAAACTTTCCTAAGATACATAAAAGAAGACAGCAACATATAAAAATACATATTGTACTCACACACAGGAAGATTAAATATTTTGAATGGTTCAAATATTCAAAAATGTATCGATACATTTAATATTCCCAACACAACACTATATAAGAAAGATTTTTTAATTGACAACATTACTCTAAAGTTCACACTGAAAAAAAATATAAAATATCCAAGAAAATTCTGAAAAGAGTAATAAAAATAAACTATATTTTCCAGGTAGCAGGATAGTAATCGAATCATTTTAGAGTGAAAATCTAAACAACCAGATCGTTGTACAGATTACAGAATTCAGAAATAGCTGCGAGTAGAACACTAAGTCTAAGTGTGTGCTGAAGGCAGCATGGTAAGTCTCTGAGAAGATGGATTATTCAATAAATGCTGTTCAGATAAGTGGCCAATATTGCAGAGAAAAAGTAATGCTTGATCCCTGTCTCCCTTGTTATATCTATTTTGGTAGAATTTATTTGAATTCTGGATCCTTCAAAAATTTATTTGCAACAAACAGTAAATTGTAAAGCAAGGACAGGTTCACTTTTGGGAATTGAGTAAGCATACTTTTGCTCTTCCTCCTGCAAGTACATCTAAAATGCTAGGTGCTATCTGCCAAGCAAAAGCTAGGAAATGTGGATGTGAGGAGAAGGCAGATGATCCAGGCCCTGAGACATGGCCTGCCACCCTGTGGGTGAGCTCCCTGAGGATTTCATCCCCACATATATCACAGACTTGGAGCTGCAGATACCACACTTGATAACCCGGAAATGACAATGGATGAAGGTGGAAAAAGCTCCAACAGAAGCCAATCTCCCCAGCCAAAAGCCAAGGCAATGCAGCCTGGTGAGGAGCAACCTCCAGACAAGAAGCCCTCTACTCCAGACACCTGCCTGAGAACTCTGAAGTCCACTCCCACCCATTGCAGCAAAGTCCAGATGCAGAGCCCACTCTCCAGGCTGTAGCAAGGCGCCTCACTTAGCACGTGTTCAGGGGTGGCACAGAGTGTCCACCCACAGTTGGCAAAACCAGGCCTCTGCTGCTCTGAGAAAGGCCCATCAGAGGAGGCCTGGTGGAAGGGAAGGAGGCCACCCCACCATGCTGAAGAAAGAGAAAAGATACACCGCAAAAGGAAATACTGAGGATCCCCAGAACCTGCGAGACCATGTAAAACAAGATCTAAACTTCATGTCATCTGCATTCCTGATGGAGGAATAGTATGCGAACAATGTCTGAACCTTTCCCAATTTGGCAAAAGATATCCACATACAGATCCAAGAACCTAAGTGAAACACACTCAAGATGAACCCAAAGACATCCACACCAAGATGCATCATAATTAACCTTGTGAAAATTACAGATAAAGTTGGAAGCAGGGCAGAGGTCAGACCGTGCAACCTGGGTCCAGCTGCACTTTTCTGCTAAGCTCCCTTGTTCTCCTTCTTCCTCGGCTCATAGAAAGATGAAACAACCTCTCTGGGTCTTCCCAAAACATCAGTCTCAAGGGACAAAAAAGGAACATCTCCCCATGTTGGCTTTATGGTTGAGCACACTTCTTTGGCAAAAGCTACAATTATGCCTTCTCTTATGTTTCACTGGGCCAATTGGTCACATGCCCAGATAACGCTTTGTGGTGATTGGCTTTAGCTTGGATTTTCTAAAACAGTCATCAGAGCAGAAGGGCAGAATTAGTTGATTAGGTTGAAAATTAAATCCCATTCAGTGCTCTAATGAAATAAATCCCTTCCAGTTTTCTAGGAATCAAAGTAACTTCTGTCAACCAAGTATCAATCAAATCCTGCCCTGTGACAACAGATTCAGCTAAGATGATAAAGATTGAGGATAACCTTTTATATTTCAGATAACAGGTGAAAGTTGATTAGTTTTTCCATAGTTAAAATCCCCAGCCTCTCACCCCATATCTCTGAGAGTGAGAATTGGAAGCCAGCAAGACAGGGTGGCAGCCACACATTGGTAGCAAAGCCAGTGTCCCTTCTTTTCCTTTTTTCCCTATTTTAAGAATATGTGTTTCAACAGCCTTTCCTGTCAAGGTGGCTTTTCCATGTGGGCTTCCTACGAGGAAGCTTGCTCATGAATCCCTAAACCTTCTGACAGCCCATGCAGGAGGAAGCTCCAACATTAGCCTGACTTTCCAAGAGGGCCCCAGCCTTTGTGTGACATGAATACACAACCTCCTCACATCAGTTTCTCTCTAACAGCAAATAGGATCCTTTACATTAGACTTCAGATGTCACTCAGAAGAAGAAATTAAGCCTTAGAGAAAATACAGCTTATCTATTAATACATAATTATTTTTGGATTCATGACAAGTTAGTCTAACTTTAAATTTAGAATCGTCTTTACGAAGCAATTTTAGTTCAGAATTGTTGTACATATGCCATAAAATAATTTTAAAATAAAACTCCTCTGTTTTCATTGTTCTTGTATATAGGTAATTCAGAAGAGATTTGCCTGCTGTCCTTGTACACATATGGCAAAGAAAATCTTTCTGATTTGTATTTACCATAGTGGTGTGTGAATTAACCATCAGAGGGCCCCAAAATAGGAACCTCTGAAGCAATGTAATTAACACTCTCAGCTAATTTAGGTACAGGGAAGTTGAAGACTTCTCCATGAAATCCTTAGGGTCTGAGATTGCTGGGAATTATCTCTGAAACGGATTTGACTTATGATTTGCAGGAATCTGAACAGCTTCGAGGTCCTCTAAGAATAATAAACATCTCTGCAACGAGGAAGCTCTTTGAAGGCATCAGTCAATGCTACAATATCAGTAGTCTGGCTGCAATTGAGAAAGTCAATTTTAAAATTCTGCTATTAAATCACAGTGTTCCTGGGAGCATCTGTCTTTTTGGAGGCATAACGTTCTAAGCCGCTGATTGTAGCCACTGTCTATCACAGTTATAGTTTCACAGTGGAGGACCAAGAAATTCCTGTAGTCCCTAGAGCCTAGAAAAGCTGGGTGCCCACCTCATCAAAATGTCCCCTTGCTGGGACACTGGAAAATGGCATGAGAAATATTTCTGACATTTTTACTTTTTGAATACTATTTCAATTCATGCCAGCAAAGGGCCACATCATAAGAAATATTTAAAAATTAATTAAATGTAATCCAAAACTATAATGTCCAGAGAAATAACACCATGGAGACTAGTATTATAAAAATGTAGCATATAGACACTCAAAAAAGGCTAAATATTCTATCAGGTCTAAAAATGTGCCTAAATCTATCTAGGTACAGAGAGAGAGAGAGAAGGAAGCAAGTTTTATTTAGTTTCTTCATGTGACTTTTGTTCCTCCGACACTTTGTTGTGCACGTGGCGCTGGGGTTCAAACTCATACACTCGTGCACACCAGGCAAGTGCTGTAACTGCTGAGCCACCGCTCCAGCCCCCTAGATCTATCTTACACTGTCGATTCTGATGATATCCAGGGCGGATTTAACAGAGTGTTGCAGTGAGCTATGCAACTCTTTGCTAAAATATTTAATCTAGGTGCAGGGTAACAAATTACCTATATTTCCCATTGCCACCCCTAATCCTGGAAGGAAATAGAACTTCTACAGTAGCTATAATTGATAAATAGTAGGGCTCATAAATTCAGTAAATATTCCCCATTATAGAAAAAGAAGTTGCTTGTGACTGACTCAAAGGTGTTCCTGGGAGTTTGACAGTCCACAACTATTTATTGAACACTTACTATGTGCAGACAATATTCACAGCACTGCAGACACAAAGTGTAAACAGCGTGGTGACCGTACCCACCCTTAATCCTGTCATCCTCATTATGTGTGGAGAGGAGCAGCTAACGAGAAGCTCATAAACAGGGTTGATCATCAGACAGTAATGCAATCCACGCTCAAAGTAGGACAATTTGATAGAGTGCTCAGGTGAGTCCCCCTCAAAGGGTGACATCTGAGGTGAGACCCATATGTTAAGGCAGAGGAGGAGGCAAGTTAGGTTGGAGGAGAGGCTGATAAATGTCCCTAGGGAAATCAAGGTAAAAGCCAGATCCTAAAACTACAATGAGATACCAAAAAGTTTTAAATTTAACCTCACTTAAGCCTCCTTTGTGTGGAAATAAGACATTAGCTGGAGGCATGATGACCTGAGACAGGCATAGTGTCCTTGCGGAGGTGCCCTGTGCCTCTGAGAGAGGGAAGGTAAGCGTGGATGTTTAACATTTTCTGAAGTTCACCGAGAAATTTCCAGCAAAGCATAAACTTAAACCAGGTCTTCTCCCCTCTGATCCTTCACAGATGTTAAGACTGTAGTACATTTGTAGGACTTCCTGGATCATTATTACTATCATCCAAGAAAATAAGCATGCCCTTTAATATCTCCACCAATGAAAAACTACCGTCTAGGTTAAAAATCCAGGTGTTGCCATCAAGAAACTGAGCTAAGGGGTGGCTCGGTGGTTACGGCGCTTGCCCGGCACGCACAAATACATGGATTCAAACCCCAGCACTCACGTACACAGCTGTGTCAGAGCAGTGAAAGCAGTGTGAAAAACTCGATAAAAATTGATTCTCTCTGTCCCTCTCTCTCACTGTCCTTCTCTCCTTAAAAAAAAAAAAAAAAAAAAAAATAAGAACTCGGGCTAAGGGGAATTTCCCTAATTATTCAGGACAACTGGGACTTTGGGGTTTCCTCACATTTATCACTTGCTAAAACGCAGTTTAGATTCTCCATGAAGCCAAAAGGGAAAATAATTACGAAAAAGAGGAAGAAATACAGCATCTCAGAAGCTTAAAATCCCGACAAGACAGATACAGAGCTGGAAAAGGAGCCAACTGGATTATTTCAAGCCCAGAATCATCACAGACATGCTCTAGGGTGGTAATCAACACTTGTACCAGATGTGACAGAAATACTGAGTACTAAATTTTTATTTGCTTTCACCAGGGTTCAACAGCACCAACCAAGTGGGAATGAACAACAGAATACGATCAAATGAAGCAGAAGAGAATAAAAACAAAATATTGAAAAGTGTTCTAGCAACATAGTTTGTACTACAGAGTGGAGCTCCATAATATCTTTCAGGTTCTAGTCAAGAAAAATCTTTTTATTGGTTCTTTTTAGTTACACATGACATTAGGATTCGTTTTGCCATAATTATAAAATTATGGAATATAGTTTGTGCTAATTCAGTCCCAGTACCTCCCCTTTCCTCCTCTCCTCCTCCCCGCCATACTCTTCCCTCTAGTCTACTGATCTTTTTGTTATTTACTTATATATATTTTAACTGGTATCTTGAGGATGTGCATGAAGGTGATATTCACTGCAGTATATTCATATATGTGCATAGGAAAGTTAGGTCAGATTCATTCTACTGTCTGAATTTCTGATTTGCATATTTGGCATAAAACCAAGGCAAATGCCTGGAGGATGTACTGTTTCCTGTCAGTTAGTTTCCTCCTTCCTTCACAGCTGGGCCACCCTTAGAGGCCCTTACCTTTCATATATATCAGAGCCCATTGTGAAGGTGAAATCATACTGCCAAAGATGAATTGCACCCTTGAGAATCTAAAATAGATATTTAAATTTAAAAGAATGTGATAAATTTTGAAATTTCATCCCCAGTCACACTAGCCATATTTCAAGGGCTCAGTAGCCACAGGTGGATCAAGGCTCCTACATTGGATAGCACAGAATTGAAATTTTCCCTCATTCCGGAAAGTTCTGCATGACATCACCAGACCAGGTATTTCCTATCCCTGCAGTAACTGTAGCTTCTCCATGAAGAAGGAGCCAAAGTTCTCAGCCAAGCTCAGAATGGAAACCAGCCTAAAAAGGTGAAAAAACAGGCAATGTGAAGGTCCAGTACAGACATTCCAGAACATTCCAAGCTGCAAGCACAATGTCCAGGGAGTTGGAAGACACTTGGTATGTCCCTAAGAAGAAATGAGAGTAGAGTTCTTAGAGAAAAACTTGTAAGAGAGAAGTGATATTTGAAAAGTAGGCAAGAACCACATCCAGTATGGACATGTTTTAGTTTCATATTGCTGCGTAACAAATGATCCCAACATTTAATGGTTGAAATACGTTAATTCTCTCACAGAGGCTGTAGGATAGAAATCCTGGTGCAGTTAGCCAGGAATCCCCCTCCTCTTCTCTCATTTTTTACTCCCACCCCTCTGTTTCTGCAGTCAAAATGACAGCTAGAGCTGTGGTCACCTGGAGGCTCAGCTCCAGAGGATTCATTTCTAAGCTCCTTTGCATGTGATGGTTGCCAAGACTCAAGTTCTGGTGGGCTACTGCACCGAAGGTTTCAGTTCCTCCTTGCCAGAGGCCACTCTCAGTCCCTCATTTTGTGGGCCTTTCCAACATGGAAGCCTGCTTCAGCAAGTGAGCAAACTGAGAAGTGTCCTAGCAAAGTGGAGGTCATGGCCGTTTGTCACATATACATCAAAGTGAGACCCCAACACTTCTGCCTTACTCTGCTTCGTAGAGCAAATGACAGGTGGAGCCCCACACTGGAGTGAGCACTTGTTTTAGTCAAGTTTTTTGCAGTTGTGACCAAAAAGACCCAACAAGAACAATGTTAGAAGGAAGACTTTATTTGGGGACTCACAGTTTCAGAGGTCTCAGTCCCTCAATAGCCAACTCCATTCTTCAATGGCTGGAATGAGACAGAACATCATGGTAGAAGAGTGTGACAGAAGAAAGCAGCTGAGAACGGGGTGCCAGGAAGCAGAGAGAAACTAAGCTCAGCTCACCAAATACACACCCAAGGGCACGCCTGCAATGATCCACCTCCTCCCGCCACCCCTACCAGCCTGCAGCTACCACTCAGCTAACCCCAATTAGCGGATTAATGCACTGACTAGGTGAAGACTCTCATAACCCAATAATTTCACCTCCGAACTCTGGCATTGTGTCATGCATGAGCTTTTGGGGGATGCCTCATATCTAAACCATAACAGGATTCTATAGGAACATAAATAAAAGGGACAGGGAATCATTGGGGCTTCTTAGTGGTCTAACCTGCACGGGAGGCATGGGCCATGGTAAGGTGCTAGAACTTCAACTCAGGACGGATTGAGAAGCTTTGAGAAGCTTTGAGCAGGAAAGCTGTCATGATCCCATCTTCAATTCAGAACCTGACTGTTACATGGAGAAGAGATGTTGGGAGCTACTGTGGAAAAAGAGGGATGGTAAGTAGCTATTGCAGCTGCTCATGTGAGAGGTGCTGGAGCTCAGAAGATTGTAGGATGCTGCCAGATTTGAGGTCTCTCTACTGTTTGAACCTAGAGTTTTGCTGATACTTTGGATATGGAGGACAAGAGAGAAAGATGGAGGCCCTAACATTAAATAGTCAGAGTAGTCCCCACAGAAAGATTTTCTTGCAAAATGTTCTGAGGCGGACCCTCCTGTTTCCCTTTCTCCCTACATCTCTTCTGGCACTTCTCTGATTACCTTCTCAAGTCACTTCATACCTTGATGTATGGAAATATCTAGAATCCTCAGATTTTAATATGTTGCAATGTGAAGGCATTGTGTTATGTCCTGTAGGGAAAGTGTGGTGTAAAAAACAGCCGTCACTTCTTTTTACCAGAAATGGGAGGCTGCCCTGTGAAATGTGTCCCTTACTCTTTCACATTCACCAATAGCTCTAACATGGGCTAATTTCTACTTTTAGGCAAAAATGTAAATAATTTTATTTTCTTAAATAAAGCCATGCTAATAAAGAGAGAAAAGGAGTTGATTTCTAAAGAATATTAGGAGGTTGCCAGTACACTTTTAGTGTCTGGACTTTGATAGCAAATGACCGTACTCTGTGGGATCTCACATGGATATTGGTTATTGCCTGACTTACTAGTCACCATCTCCTCTGAAACCACCAGGAGCTCAACAGGGTAAAACGGCAGTGTACCCATTTTATGATCCTTCTTGATTCATTCCAGATACAATCTGAGACTAAATATCAAACAAACAACTCAAATTGGTCATGGTTAGTACTGGACAATACAGTCATCCTTCTTGGATTTTAATAATTAACCCAGTTGCTGCAAGGCTAAAGTAACTGATGCCATCTTTGCCCTGAGCAAAATGGCATGATTTCACTTTGGAATCGACTTACCTTCACTTCATGCCTCTCTCTTTCATCTCTCCCACCCACTCCCTGGATACAAGGTTCTTTTTTCCATGTGTGTTCTTTCCAGGAATAAAATCTGTCAGATAGTAAAAATCCACAGAAAGAGGTACCCCACAGAGCCAGAGTTTCATATTAGTCACCCTTGATGTCATAGCAGACAGGCAATCTCTGCAGGTAACTAAAAGCATGACACCCTCACTATCTCTGTAACGATGGCTAGGTTCCTTCTACAAACAGCAAATTTAGCCCAAGAAGAGAGCACTCTTTTCCTGACTCATATCACTTTAGAAAAATGTGTTAGACTGCTTCTAATAATTTCTAATGACGTCAAGAAATGTCTGCATTTTTCAAGGAAGGGGAGTTGGGAGGGAGAAGAGAGCAAGCTGGGAACAATGAAGTGGCCAGGAAACAGTGACTTGAGATTCAGTCTTCAACTGCCCACGATGAGATTTGCCAATTTAGCAGAAGATTCACTAGCTCTGAATCTATGCACAAATAGGTTTGAACTCGGAATACAGTTGTGAACAAAGAGTGGAAACAGAAAGAACATTTGGTGTGCCTAAAGCCACACAGTAAAAAAACACCTGAACAACACAGGCCTCTTGATCACCAGATCACTCATGAAGACTACTACGGAACTACTATGAAGAAGTTGCCTCAAAGACAGCATCTTCACATCAAGCTAGGAAAGGCCCCTCAAATCACATGCATCCTTATCATTAAACATATTCCCTCAGAGAGTAGGGTTCATATGTTTATGACAGATCAAATCATTCTATCATGCCACACCAAAGCCCATCCTTCAATTTCATCTTGTGTCTAGACCTGATGTGGTTAAGAAGAAGGTTCCAGAACCACTGCATTGCTCAGCAACCAATGATTACATCCCTGGGAGAGAGACATGTCAAGGAAACATCTCAGCATATCTGCTATGCACTCAGCAATCCCTTTTCTCAGAACTGCCCCAAACTGTGCCACACGCAGCTTACGGGCTAAGCTGACTGGGGCCTGAAGCCCACCTGTCAATAAAGCAAAAAATTCTAAACATGTGCAAGAGAAACACTGCTGGAAGTCTTCTGCTTTGGTGTGCTTGGGTTGGGAAGGGCTGACTGCTGGCGGAATCTTTTGCAGACTTTGAGATTCCTAAAGCTTAATCCTGGCACATCTTCCAGCCAGTGACGCCACTTCAGGACTACTGTTTTTGGCATTGTTTTTGAATGAATCTGTCCCACCACTTAGTTTCTGTAAGTATACAGCTGGTGACACTGGCCTTTCAGCACCAGTGTGTCAACAGACTTAGTGCAGCACATTTAGCTAAGTCCTTGACATTTTATTCTAAATGCCAGCTCTCAGCTCTGTTGGACCTAAGAATTTTCATGATGGCAACCTTAAGCAGTCACCATCACGTTCGTGAAGTGCCGATGTCCTATTGCATGGTTCATAGGGTTAAGACATCCAAATATTGAATATTTTCAAATAGCTAGAAGAGAGGATTTTGAGTGTCCTTACCATAAAGAAATGATAAACAGGTCACAGATATACTAAATACTCTGATTTTCTAGGTATACAACATGTAGAAGAATCAAAATATCACATTGAGGTCCATAAATACATATAATGATTATGTGTGAATTAAACACAAAATATTAAAGAGTAAAAAACAAATAATGTATCTAATGAAAAAATTATAAAAGGAATGTCTACTCAAAGTGGACAGCTGCTTCTCAGCATTTGGAATTTAGTCCCCAAACCGATAGGATCAACCTGCAGTACCTCTTGTTCCACCTCATGTTGTCCCAATCTCCTTGGTCATCAACCTTGCCATCTGTCATTTACTCTTGCTCTTCAAACTTGACTTAAAACCCATCCTCTGGTGACTCTGAACTTTCTCTGTTGCTTTCTTGATTTGGATTTCATCTTTTCTCCTGGGCTCCTCACAGCCAGGTTTGCTCAGCCCAATTCAGGTCCTCCTTCTCAGTTCACTTTTCTGGGAGATGAGAAGCTTGCCTTCCATCAGCTCTGGAAGTGACAAGATGTACACTTTCTGATTGCCCCCTGCTGCTGCCTGTCTTCCAGATGGGCCATGGTCTCCCACCTACCACCTGCCATAACTTTCTGTGCTTTATAAACTTCTATGTGTTCTCCAAACATGTTCTTTAAAACCAGATTTTGTTTCTTCCTGTCCTGATTTTGACCAAGTAAAATTAATGAAAATTTCATTAATTGTATATTTATGAAAACTATGGACTACATCTGTGCAATAAAAATAAAAAATATCTCACTGTCTGCTGTAGGTCACTAGTTATCTACAGAGGATTGAAAAAACAGGTGGTAATTTTTTTTATTCTTTACATGTTTTCTTGCAAATAAATAGTACAGACACTGTAGACTGAGTGGAATGTACAATGGAGAGTTTGTTCAATTACTTACACATCAAGAAGAGCTCTAAGAAGTCCAAATTTTACATTTGCTATAGACACATAAAAATCAATCCAAATCTCAGTTTTCCAAATACTATCATATTTATTTCCCACATTTATTCTTTATTTGTAGAATAGCACAAAAGATTTTCTGTTGATTTTTCAAACCACTCCAGAAAATATCACATATTATGTTTCTTTGTGCATTGTTCAAAGGCTGCTCTGGTGGTTTGGAAGAGACAAAAGACATCTTGCAAGCACTGCCATTCCTCAAGGGGAAAGCCCTGCCCTCCTAACAGCTATTTTAAGAGGTTAGAGATGCATTACCACAGGCTGCAATTACTCTGTGAATCCCAGTTTGAACTGAAGCATCACCTCCCAAGGGTGTACTTCTAGGGTCACATTTCCTTTCCGGGAGAACTAAACCTTCTCTTTGACTATTAAGGCCAATGCAAGCAATCTCAGACAATCAAAGTTCCTCTTTATCTTTAACGAAATAAAATTATCTTTAAAAATGAACAATTTGGAATTCACAAAACAATAATGTAAGAGCAAATTTGCTACCAAAAAGTTATTAATTATGCTCAAATGTCAAATAAAGATCAGATTAACTCACAGAGATCCTTAAAGCACCATATGTGTGTTGCGCTGAATAGACATGATAGGAATATATGTGTACTTTTTGACACTTCGAGTGGACTTTTACATACCAATAATGCCATATCTTTATGCCACAATTATTATCTACTATATTTGTCATCTGAAATTAATATCCCAAAGGACTTTAATATTTTTTTCAGTCGAGGGGATGGAAACATCCTCCCATATTTTCTGTCATTAGCCATGATCTTCATCCATTTCAAACATGACCACAGAAGAATGTTTCTAAAGAGCCACCCTGAAGTCGTAAGACAAAGGGAGCTGGGGGAAGGCGACTATTGTTCCAAAGAAACTATCAACCCCTTGAGGACAGAGATTGTGTCCTGTATAACCCAGAGGTTGGGAGCCATAGAGTCAGCATAGACTCTGAAATCAACGGAAGTCATGACTAGCTGAGTAAAGGTCGCCTCTTACATACATGCATGAGAATTCTTCAAATATGGGTAGATAGTACACTAGAAAGCTGCAAAGCATCTTCAAAACAAGGAACCAAATAAGACCACGGGAGCCTCCCGCTTAATTCACAGTCTAAACAATAGCTCTGTATTCATAGCCTCTGACATGGGCATGTGCCTTAAGCACAATTTGGCATCTTACTTTAATTTTGCTTCTCAGTTAAATAACAAACATAGGATACCAGATAAATATTTCCTCCTTATAAACTTTCCTCTTTATTTCCTCTATCTCCTCTCCTAAAACAAAGGTCAATCAATTTTGTTCAAATGAAAAACCAAACAAGAGCTCTCAAAACCCAACTCTTAGAAAGCATCACTTTTTCCAAGACCATTTAAACGATGCATACAGATGATTCCATGTCTTCTGATGAAGATTTGTTCATCAGGTTCCTTACATATTCTCCCGCTTGCATGAAACAGGGACAGTTTACTTCAGTGAGGTCATTTTTCTCCAATCCCACAGCCACTGCCTGAGGTGAAGTGAGCACCCTCCTTCACTTGGGTTCCTACACCACCTTCTTTGCTGGTTTTCTGGTAACCCATGATCTGCACTTCAGCTCAGGTGACAACTTCCAGTTCTAACCAGTGCACGGAGCCCCCACCCACACCAGCAGCCTCTTCCCTCCTTCCTCCCTGCTTGGTCTTGCTCACCCTAGAATTGCTGCAATTCTGTTTTGCTCCATTCTCCTTCCCTGTGTGTTTGTAGACACTCACGTGCAGACTGCCCGTGCATGCTGGCCTCCCCTCATGTCTTGGTCAACTCCGTGCACATCCCTGAGTCTCAACATAATCTTCACACATACACACACCCACCGTGTTTTCTAGATCCGAGCCTCCCACCGAAGAGCTTCTACCCAGACACCGACGAGAGAGGTAATATTTCCTTCACAGGGTGTATCATATTTCAAGTGATGGTTTTAATATTTTCTACCTCATGTGGGGCAGGGCCACAGCTCTTTTCTTGTCATTATATAACAACACATAGCTTGCTATTTGCAGAATGAATGACTTATTGGTGAGCTGGGTGGAAGAATGAATGGATGGATGAAAGAATAAATGAACAGCTATTTTTAAAAACGTGTGAATTTAAGGTGGCCATCTGAGAAAAAAGACAGAAGCTATTGAACTTTCAGGGGACTTGGTATTATCAATATTTTTTTTTGAGACAGAAAGAAAGAGAGAGCTAATTTTTTTTTCCCACCTGGTTTTTGTTTTTGCTCCACTAAGTTGTATATGTGGTTCTGGGATCAAACCCAGGTCCTTGCAAGTTACCCACCATGGAGCCACCTCTCCAGCCCCCATCAATACATCTTATAATGCTTCCGTTGACTTCTTTTCATAGTAATTTGGTCCTAGACATATTCATCATAAATACTATTGACAGCTTCACTGGTATAGCCAGATTTTATGTATTTATTCATTTTGTGACAAGCATCATACCAGTCACTCACGTTAATGACATGGAATTCACTGTTTCTTCCCTCAAGGAATTAATAGTCTAAGGGAAGGTGCTATATAATGAACATTTTTAAAGAAAAATTTCCTTAAAAATTTTGTCATGGTAATTCTATGTTGTCTTTTAAAATAGATTTTAAAAGCTACCTTTGAAACATCTTGAAGAAGTACAAAAATGGTTTTGACTGGGAGAAGCATAAATTTTTTCAAATTTAAATTCAAAAATATTTTTGACTTGCAATATATGCAATCCTAATTTCTACAATGATTAAATAAAACATATCCCACATGAGAAAAATAACAAAATTGATGTGGAAGGAGCAGATCTAGGACCTGGGACCTGGGGAAAATGACCTAAGGAGAACTGAGAGCTAATTCATCCCCAAAGAAATGCTCAGCTTTGTCTTTGTCTTGCTGTGAAAAAAAAAAAAAAAAAAAAACACGTGACAACTTAGAGCAGGAAAGGTTTATTTTGGCTCACAGTTTTGCAGGTTCATTCCCTCAGCAGCAGTGTCCATTGCTCTGGGTGCAAGGTGAGGGACAGCATCATGGCAGAAGGGCGTGTGGAGGGGCACTACTCCACTCAGGGTGATGAGGAAGCTGGGAGAAGGGAGAAGGGGCCACAGGGATGATGACCCACCTCCTCCAGCCATGCTCTGTTTCCTACAGTTAACAGCCACCTAGTCCATTCAAATTTAGATAGACCGGGTAGGTGACAGCTCTCATAATCTATTCATTTCAAATCTGAATATTCCTGCATTAACACAAAAATTCTGTGGGGGGGACACCTAATATTCAAATCATAATACCTGTTGTGGAGGACTGTTGAGGAAAACCTCCCATCCTGCTCTCTGGACCCTGCCATACCCCAATTGGAAACAAGGACTTGGAAGGGGAAGTAGCCTTGCCCTTTTGGGATAATGGATAAAGTCTGCTTTCCAAAGATAAGGGAGAAGTTTGGGTGTCATAAGACACTCAAGGAATAATTCTGCCCTAGTAATCAGTAAAGAGAGAGTCTACAGTCTAACTGCCCAGCAGCATCTCACGAGGGAAAGCAGACAACTTCAAAAGAGCTGGTGTGCTGTCGCAAAAATGTGGGTGTAGCAGAAGTAGGAACAACTACAAGAAGAAATGCTTTTAAGTAACTTCATTTAGTCCAAACAATAATTGATGCAGTTGTGATCATAAATATTGATGGCAGAATGAAAAGGGGTCTTTTAATCTTCTCTTCCTCTTGATCTGCTATAAATCCGAACTTTGTATAAGAGAGGGAGGAGAAATCAGGATTATGCAGGCGATCTCAGCTCAGCTTTCCTTTTCCTCTTCCTCTCTCCCCTCACTCCTTCCTTTAAGATTGAGATCCCCACCCCTCTATGAGATTGTACAGTGACTGTAAAAATTCTGCATTAGCTCTGTTTTATCCAGTAGAATGTTATAAAAGTTAAACATACTCCTACACATAGACACACACACACACACACATTTATATATTTATAATTTAATTATAAGTTTTTGGTGAGGTAAATGGAATGTATAGCATATGATTTACAAAAAAAACATACACTACTCTTTATTAGCAATATCCCATAACTAGCTGATTCTCACAGAATCCTCACCTTGTCTTTTGCTGAACTCTTATATTCTTAGGCAAACTAATTCACTGAACTGAATAAATGCTTATTTTCCAATTCAGAAGTTGCTCATATCATTGGAAAATCAATCATTGTTCTGGAATAAATATCAGTTGATATTCTCATCTATACTGATAATTTTTAAAAAGTGAAAACAAGTGAAGATATTTGTAATCATCTCATTCATTCATCAATGACAGGACAAACTCCTTTGCTGAATATTATCATGATTATTGACTACCAGAAGAATATTTTCTTAGCTTTTGTGTGTGTGTGTGTGTGTGTGTGTGTGTGTTTGCCCATGCTCACACATGCACTATTCACAATGTAATGCCTACAGAAATGATACATATTGAAGTTTAATCTGCATTATAAACATTTTTCTCTATTGCTTTTCCTAAATCTATATAGTCAACCACACAATACATCAAAGCCTAAGAACTGAGATGATAGAGGAAGCATCTTCCAATTCCTGTAGTGTAAATTCTCCCACAATGACCAATTTCAAGCTCACCAAGCACATATAATGCCCCAAACACAGAAACGGAAAAATGAGCATGGTAGCACACCACTGTAAATATTTCTATCAGTCAGACAAAACAGACGTGAAGAATCTCAGGAGCATAAATAATAGTAAAATCAGTAGACGGTGATGAGTTTTGCATCTTTGGCCTTATTTTTAATATAATTCATTGAATGCTGCTTACATAATTTTATTTTTAATAATGCCTTCTTTAGCAACAGAGTGACCACGTTTCAGAACATTTAACTGACTAGTAAGGCATAGGAGCCAACTGTAATACACAGTGGATCATCCCCTACAAACTCTGTCTCCCCTCTTCCTTCTCGTCATGTGTGGCATGCTGCACAACAACTGCTAACTTATCTTTTTTCTCCTGAAGCTCGTAGAATTGAGGATAGGAACCATCATCTCTGAGTCACCTGTCCTTGCAGTGCCTGGACGGTTACAGATGCTTGTAACGCACTGAGCAATTGTGCTTTTCTAACCCAGGACCTGGGGAGAATCCCATTGCAAACATTTCGCAGTCTATGTTTCCTATTTTCATCTTCCCACTAACCCAGCGAAACAAAGGCCACTCTCTTGCTATTAACTCCCGTTAGAGGAAGTACTTTCTAAAGACACTTTACATTTAGTGATAACCTCAGAGTGTATATTAAGCCAATAAAGACACCTGCACAAAGTGGAGGAGTGCACCCATAGAACCCACCTATTCTTGGTAACCCTTTATAGTAAT
The DNA here is from genome assembly GCA_004027875.1 of Aplodontia rufa. Taxonomy (NCBI): domain Eukaryota; kingdom Metazoa; phylum Chordata; class Mammalia; order Rodentia; family Aplodontiidae; genus Aplodontia; species Aplodontia rufa. Next base: position 101,259 of record PVKS010002479.1, read on the forward strand.
TTCCCCAGTGGTCTGCTCAGACCCAACCTTTGGCTGAAGCATGCCAAAGGTTCTCTGCTGAATTTCCAGGAATTGTCCTCTTCTGAAAAGGTACCCAGAACAAGGTCACTCCCCTTCCCCAGGGACAGCCTGAAGAGACGACTGGTCACTGCTGGCACATGTGTACCCAGCCCTCTTGCTTCTATCTGGGACAATTCTTCAGGACTACCCCAGCTCCAGCATTCCCTGGGGTAGGGGGTATCTCCGAAGGCTTCGGGTATAATAACACCACCCTTCAACTTCTCCCTCTGCCTGGCTCTGCATCCTTAAGTCTTCAAAAAATTTATTCACCAAAAATCCCCTCCACCTCAGGGTCTATTCCCTGGGGACTCCAACATGCTACAGCTCTCCATATTGTGTAGTACATATTAAGAAGCACATTTTAATACAACCTCATATCAAAAGATGTTTGTGATGAGAAATCTTGAAATTTAAACCTAGAACATAACATTAGCAAGTAATATTGCAGTAATATTGACAATTGATTAGTGAGATATTCTCAACTCTAAAATGGAGATGTTTAAATGCACCTTTATGGAAATAAAGCAATATATTAGATTAAATAGCAGATCATTTATGACTATTGATTTTGCTATCAAAGAGAAAAAATACGTTGGAAGAGTTTTTAAGGGTAACATGAAACAGAAAATCCCAGTGCACATAGCAGACTATACTGAGAGTATCCAATTATTTCCATTATCAACAGAGCATCCGGAAGTTTGAGGTGAAATAAAACTGGCCATACAAATGAGAAATATCCTAGCCAACATTAACAATCATTAAAAGGTGAAAGTGACCTTAATTCCTGTAAAGGAAGGGCATATTTAATGATACCCTATTAGCCAACTCCTGTCTTATTCAATTATATAGAGGCAGCTCCGGATACAGAAAATATTTAGTATGCTGAACAACTGCCACTCTCAGGTGAACAACATTTCATAGCGCATGGTTCCTTCCCTTAAATAGGCCTTAATTCCAGGAGATGAAAAGACAAAGCTAAAAAAATGTTCTCTGAAAATTCCACAAATTTAACCGTATTAGATGACCTCCTGCTATAAAGTAATTTTGCTGTGTTTACAGAGCCACTCAGGAAAAGGAGCAAACAAGTGAGCTACAAGGAAGGCATTTGGGGCCATGCAAACTGCTCTGTACTCTTAGGCACTTATCCATGACAAGTATACATTTAGATAAGCAGTAGATTACTTACTTCATGTTCACCCCAATCAAAAAATGGTAAATGGAAGTGCAGGATCATTTCTGAGGTAGGGAAATTACAACCATATTGAGGCCACATGCAAAATGTTAATATTCCAAAGTAAATTTAAGATATTCTGAGTGCTTTAGAATAATATTCTAAGTAGTATTTTCTTCTATCCTCGATGTAGATTATAAAAATTTGTTCTTTTAAATTTTTTTCAACATTTTAAAAAATGAGACACTTATAAATTTCACATATATCTGAATAACTTAATGACTCCATGTCCAGACAGATCAAGGTGGAAATTTTCTAGCAAATTATTAATTTTAATGAAGGTTCAGTACAGATGAACCTAAGAATCCAAATCTGTATCTACAAACATGGGGTTTTATTTTCCTACCTCCCAGACAAGTATCTGAAATGATTCCTGGATAAATGACAGCAAAATGACACAGATAACCAAGGATCACACATTTTATTTAAAAAATTAACATTATAGTCATTTTATCACAGTGACCCAATATAATCTTTTAAACTAATAAATTTCCATTTTCCAAACACGATGGAAATAGGACTAAAATTATATTTCCCCAGGGTGGCCAACTTAAGCTAGAGGTTTACCTACAATGTTTTTCTATATTACAGAGGCTTGCAGGTTTTATTTTAGACCAAGAAATATAAGTATTGGATTACAGGAAGCTGTGCTAGAAACTTCTTTTGGTGGACCCATCTGCAACATGAAAATGTACCCATTGTTTCTCAGATCTGTGTTTGCATATGATTACCCTCTTTCTCTGTAGTGTTACACCTGCTGGTCAAAACCTACAGAGGAGGCAAATTATAGACCACTTTCAGTAAAGATGTGCCTGATCTGCCAAGTCCAAAATGGAAAAGTTTTATTTTGAGCTCCTTTCCCAAGCCGTTCCTCCTGGCTTTGATGGGCAGTGTCTCACAATTACAGCATTTTTCTGCCATTTTTGTGCACTGGCTCCATTTGCTAAACTATTCTTCTGGACTTAACTCATCCCCATTTTCCTGTATTTTCCAGTTTGAAGTTTAACAGGTCATTGAGTGCCACACCTCCTGCTTCAGACTAATCCCTTTAAGGTGAAGCCCCAAACAATTATCTCCATGAACACCTTTGTTTTGAAAAGAGATTCTAGTCCAGACTGGAATATTCCTTCAAAAGTTCAAGGAGATTGAAGGAGAAGTAGTTCCAAATTGGTCCTTCCACCATTTGCCAGTGACCTCAGCCTAAAAGAGTTAGAAAGTATAAGATTTTTTTTAAGAGAGAGGTAAACAGTGAGAGAGAGAGAGAGTAGGAGAAAGAGAGGGAGGGAAACAGAATCAATTTTTATTTAGTTATTTCATGTGACTTTTGTTGCTCAGAAACTTTGTTGTGTATGTGGTGCTGGGGTTTGAACCCGCATACTCGCACATGCTGGGCAAGTGCAGTAACCCCAGAGCCACCAACTCTAGCCCAAGAAGATATTTTTTGTTTTGTTTTTTGGTTTTTTTAAAGAGAGAAGGACAGTGAGAGAGACAGAATCAACTTTTATTGAGTTTTTCACATGGACTTCAATACTCTGACACTTGGTTGTGCATATGGTGCTGGGGTTTGAACCTGTGTACTTGCACATGCTGGGCAAGCACCATAACCTCTGAGCCACCACTCAAGCCCCCATGAAGATGTTTTTTAGACAGAGTTGTCAGTGAGCTAGAGCGACCCCCATACATTCTCTGGGAAGGGGAGGTGGTGCTTCCCCTTGACCTCAAGCCACCAGAAAAGTGGCTTAGGGAGACCAACAGAAATTGAGACCCAGAGAAACAGGGTGGGAATTTCAGTAGATGGAGCTAAGTTTCTACTCAAAGAGGCATCTCAAAGTCCCAAAGTAGAGCCTGCTGGAGAGATACCCTTAAATGGAACCCCAGAGTTCTCCATCTGAAGAAGCATAGGGTCACCAACAGAGGGGTGGACACTGGAAACCAGCAGCAAAAATGTCAGACTCACAAGTGGTCAGCGAAGGGAAGATAATTGTGTTCACAGAGGAGCAGTAGCCACGAAGTCTCCAGAAGAAAATATGACCAAGGAATGCACCAAAGTATTGTGTAAGGGGAAATGGGTGGTCTGGGACTGTTTGGTAGCAGGCACCCACACCAGACAGGGGCTGCCCAGACACCAGGGACTGTTGCCCTAAGCCCAACCTCAGTCATGCCAAGAACAGAAGCCATCCAAGGCAGCAGGATGGGAGGAAATGCAAGAGAGGCCAGTAGTGCCCTGGAAAACTCTGAAGCCCAGTTTAGACCTGAGCTTCGGAAAGAAAGAATGCTAACTAAGTTTCCGTCTTTATATTGTACCAAACTTCACTGGGACAATACAGTTGTCACCAAGGTTGAACACTTTCATGCTTAGAGTAGTCAGAGGAAGGTTTGGAGCTAGGTTTTGTCAATCCTGGGGTTATCACGTTTGGGATACTCCTCAGTTTAAAAGGCACAAAATTATGATTTCAGAGTCAGAAACAAAGCCTTGTAAGGGGTCCGTATAAATGAAGTGCTCTGAAACCATCTCCTCCCATTTGAGGGAGTGAGACCATCTTTTCCAACTTCATTGATTCTACTCCAAGGACTTTGTCCCAGAAATAAAGTTGCTATGGAGGAAAATATTTTACCAAAATCATAATTAGCTCATGAAGAAGCTGTAGTCATTTGTTATTGATATATACATATATATTAAATCTACAAATCTATAAGAAATTTATAAATTTATAAAGATATAATTATATATGCATTTATAATTTCATTTGTATGTATATGACTTTTAAAATGGTCACAACTCCTTAATACAAATTAATTACTTTAACTTGTTAAAATATTTCTTTTAGTGATTATTTATTCCAGATCAAATTTCCATTGGCTGTCAATGATGATCAATAATTATTCCAACTCAGAGCATTTAATCTATCTGCCTTGGTTCTTTGTCACATGAGTTGACACTTCTTTAAGGATATCATAATTCTTTAACAGCTTCCTTGCTGAGAAACTACCTAAGTCCACCTTTAATTTTCTGAAAAGAATAAAAAAAGAAAAAGCTCAGCTTCTCCCCATCCCACTTAGCAATGGCCTTCTCAGAAAACCTCCAACAAAAGGAAGTGTTGAATGTAGAACAATAGGGCTCCTTGCTATGGATCAGACTCTCTAGGGTCCTGTATGAGCTGTGCTCTCTCTACTGTATCCTTCCAGTAGGGAAAAACAATTAAGCAATTCAGCACTGGGATAAGGATGGATTTATTTATGAGCATTTCCTTTTCTAAACAATTGGTGATTATACAGTTTTTTTCCTCATTTTTCAACTGACTGTCCATAATGCAGAGAAATAAAATTATTTTCTTGAGATATAATCATCTATCACAATTGTTGCAAATAAAAATGATGTGCAAGGCTTAAGAATGAGAAGAGATTAAATACAAAGTGTTCAGCATCCTGCTGTTCCAGGGTCCAGCACTCCCCTTGGAGGCTTCCATGGTCTCTTCCCCAACACCTGCCCTTCTCCTCTCCATACTTCTGGGTGGGATTCCACATTTGACAATCTACAAGGGATCCTTTACATTTGGGAAGTGGATCTCCTGTAGAGAAGGAGAAAAGAAAAAGCAGAAATTACAACAGGGCCTGAATCCCTGAACCTATTATTCTAATTACTATGGACTCTGCAGTATTGATTCCTGATCTTCCTGTCTCCAACCACCACTATACATTTTCTGTCTCACTCTCTCCAGCCCTTCAGTGATCATGCCCTGCCATTCATTCCTTCTTCCTGGTGCCCCTGGCCTCAAGTCCTCTCTTCCCTCCTCAGCTCTTACCCTGGCCACCATCACTGCCCCTCTCCTGTACATGCCCACACTCCCCATCCCTTTCACTGTGACATATTTTGGAGCAAATCACACCCACATGCTCCACATTGGTCCTTGTGCTGTTGAACATAGTGCAGAAAGCAAGGACAGCAATTCAAGCTGGCCTTAACTCAAGCACGACCACTGAGCCCAAGGGAGCCTTTAAGGCTAAATTTTAAAAGTGATGCTAAAGGACTGTTTCCCCGCTAATTAACAGCATAGTAATTTCTTAAAAGAAATGTAGCACCGCCCTCTTTGGAGGAGTTGTCCAGCCCCTGAACACCATCCCTTCTTCAGGTGCTGGCTCACCAGTAGATGGGCTTCTGCCTTGGCCTTGTCCATCACAGAAGGCAACGAACCTGTCCAGAAGCATGTGGGTGGCATTGTGCACTCCCGGTAATGCTGTGGAGGCAGACCCTGAGCCTCACACTGTGGCCCTGTCTCGAATGTTTCTGTACTGAGTTCAAGAATCAGTGATACCTAGAATGGGCCCCCTGCAGGATCTCGGTGTTCCAGGGGATCTTTCCTGAACCCTGAGATAAAGGTGATGCTGATGACATATTTCCCCAGAACAACCCCTTCCACTTTCTAGGAAGACCATTTCCTCTTGGCTTTCATCTGATCAAACCTCTGAAATTGCCCAACAATACTCATTCTTAGAGAACAACTTTGCTTCCCTCTCTCTGTGAAGCACAGTCTATTTAAAAAAAAAAATCTCATTTGGTGCTACCTTCCAAATGTGTTGAGGACTTTGCCCCTTTACACCTTCCTTACGTTGACCATGATCCAAAATACCCTCATGACCATGAAACTGTCATGCTTGGGCTTCCTGCTTATGCCGTTACCTCCCTTCAGTCTCCTAAGACATGGTCAGGTCATGTCCATCAAATGCAGAAGAGAGGGAGACCTCTGGATGTGATATGTAATGTCACACACATCCTCTGGCCTTTTCCCCTACCAGCCTCCCGGTTACACAGCCACACGGGCCTCTTTCCCCATCCTTTAACTTGCCAGAGATACTCCACACACAGGACTTCCTGCACCTTTCTTCACCTCTTTGGAGTTTTTATTAGAAATCTACATCCCAGTGGGGACTTCCCTGGCCACCACCCCCTCCACACAGTCATGCTGTGGACTCACTAGCATGACTTCTGGTTCTTACCATTTAGACACGCCTGAAATATGACATATTTTACTCACTTGTCTTTTTTGTCATCTGCTCCCTCACTGAATGAAGGGCAGAGGATCACGAGCAGCAGACCTGCTTTCTGTTCACCCACAGATACACCCTCATCATTCAAAATGAAGCTTAGCAGTCGACATGTTCCGTACACATCAGTTGCCACTGGTTAGGGTGAGAGACAATTAGAGTTGGGGGTGGAGAATGAGATAGAGGTGGGGGTTGGTTGGGGGCTGGTTTCTGCTAAAAGACCAGTCATGAGATATGAGAAAGATTGGAAGAGAAAGGAAAGAAAAGAGAAATTTTAGATGTGTTATTGCAGTTCAGAAATTATTCCCTCTGGGGCTGGAGCAGTGGCTCAGCGGTTTCGGCACTTGCCTGGCAAGCACGAGGACCCAGGTTCAAACCCCAGCACCACGTACACAACTGAGTGTTGGAGCAACTAAGGCCATGTGAACAACTAAATAAAGTTGTTTCTCTCTTTCTCTGTCTCTCTCACTGTCTCTCTCTCTTTAAAAAAAAAAAAAATTGTTCCCTCCCCGCCACATGTTTGGCAATTTCAAGTTGACTGCTTTTATCTAATTTGTATGACTGGGCTATGTCTCTGTTAATGTGACCAGTATAGATAGTATACTGTGACGGGCATACTTTCTGGTCTTGGATTAAAACCTAAATTTTAGTAGTCAACATTTCTGTATTAAAAGTATAGTCTTTATCATTATGAGAAATTTAAACTAATCCTTGCTGATAAGCTTGATTTTTTTTTACCTCCGCGTAACCTTAGCGTAAAATTCCGCCTGTTGTCCAGCTTTTGTAAGAAACCCATTGCACTGAGAATATGGAGATTCGGGTAGGATTTTTGATGGTTTGTTTCAATGGATCCCTGGGATTCATTTAAAAAAAAGTCTTCAAAAGCAGTGTGGAGAATCCTCAAAAAATTAGGGATGAACCCACCATATGATCCTGCTATTCCTCTCCTGGGTATTTTTCCAGGGGATTTAGAATCAGCACATTACAGTGACACAGCAAAATCTACGTTCATAGCAGCTCAGTTGACAATAGCTAAATTATGGAACCAACCCAGATGCCCCTCACTGGATGAATGGATCCAAAAACTGTGGTACATATACACCATGGAGTTCTACTCAGCAATTAGAAGCAATGATATTGCAGCCTTTGAAAGTAAATGGATGGCAACGGAAGAAATCATGTTGAGTGAAGTTAGCCAAACCCAGAGAGTCAAGGATCGAATGTCTTCACTCATCTGTGGAGGCTGGAGCTAACTAAACCCTGGCATGTGTGAAAGGTAATCAACCTCACATATTAGACCCAGCAAAGGTGTAGTAATAATCTAGGGCATTTACAGATACGTATCAGGAAGGATGGGGGAGGGGGCAGGTGGAGATAGGGAAAGGGTGGGAGAATAGGGTAGGATCTAGGGGGTAAATCTTATTTAAAATGTATACATATCATATCGTTACTTTGGATACATTTTTTATTATACTATAACTAAATTTCTTAATTAAAAAAATAAAAGAAGTTTTCACCCAACTGTCCATTCCCAAATGCATGCCTTCCATCCCTAGTCCCTGACTGTCTGCTCCTGGTGCAACCCTGAACCACCTTCCTGCTCCCTCTCCCTCCTCATTTAGGCTGGATTTACTAAGCATAGTCAGGATTTTTTTTAACTAATATAAAATTCATTAAAATGACATTATTCACAGGCAGAGTGCATTGAAGGATTAAATTAAAGCACAGATTTATCTTTCTGAATAACCTATCATAGGAAAAAAAAGCATATTGATCCCTCAGTCAAAATTTTAATCTAATGTGCGCAAATTAAATAAATGTCACTTATTGTTATAAGGAATCGCCCCTGGGAATATGCATACGCTTCCTTAGTTTAAAATTCAATCTCCTTAAATTCATGAAAATTACAACTCTGAAAATCTGATACAAAAGCAAAAGCACAATCAGAGGAATATTGCTAAGAATAATTGATTGTCAATAAGATAGGTGATAAGGAGAAGCAGAAGCTGGCTTTAGGAGAAGAATCCAGCCTGAAGAAGTTTTTTTTTTTTTGCTCATGCCACTATGAAGCAGAGCCTGTGTGTATAAGACAGACCTTGACCAAAATGAGGAAGTGTAAAACCTTTCAGTTTCACTCCAGAGAAACTCACTCATAAATCTTCTGAACTTGGCAAAACGAACATAATGAACTTAACTTTCCGCCCCTGAACGTGTGACTAAGTTCCTGTTAACCAGAAACCTCAGTCACTCTGAAACCAGGAGGGCTCAACCTCTTTATGGAAATAGTGGCTCTTTCTCTGCAGAGCTGGGCAGTCAGTTGCTCTGTTGTTTCCTAGACTTGCTTTGAAACCCTGCGGCATTATTCTGACATTTGTCCAATTTAAAATTGCATTTCTTCCCTTTCTGGTCAAAGCAATTTAGCTTCCTTTTGCCTCAATCTTGCCTACGCACACTAGCCTAGACAAACTCCCCTTATTAACTAAAAAACCCCAAGGATGATCAATCTCAGGGGAAGCTGTTTCTTCCCTAGGATGGAGTCTGCCCTCCCCTAGTCTCTGAAGCAGCTGCCATCAGTATCTTTTTTGGTCCATTAGCTGGCAATTTTAATTTCTGCCACTCAAGTGGGCAGTGTTCTCCATGATGTTGTGATTCCGCTATATATGGAGAGCCAACCAGCAGAAGCATCTGACAAATCACTGCAAAGTGTGCTGGGGAGGGAGTGTCAGGGATACAGAGCCATCAAAAGGCCTCAGTGTGGCATTAACAGTGTGGCAGAAACCTACTGGAGCAAAAATAGAAATAGATTGATTGGTGTAATTAATGGGACCCATAAATATCAAACGTGGATTCAGATCAGGGGTGCCAGTGGGGGGAGTTCCACGGACATGTATTTCTCCCTCCTGTGATTTCAGTGCCTCTGTATAGTTGGGCTTCATTCTCCATCACTGCAAACTGACTATCTCACACAGCAAGAATCTTGACCCTAACAGCTCGTGATTTCAACTTCACTCTCCTGATCCCCTACTGTAGTATAAGAAATAGACCTCTAATGCAACCCTGAACAATGCTGATTTCCTTATCCAATGTGGCTAAGGGGTCTTTTCCTGGTACCTGACATCCTATTTCTGGTCATGCATGTAATACATTTGATGTCATTGATCTTATTGACTGTTAAGCTAGTTAATACAAGAACAGCATCCATTCTTATATATTGAATTTGCATGGGTTCTACACCCTTTTGGTCTTTTGAGAAAAGCGGCCTAAAATTCCATATCATCATTTCACGAAAAGTGATCTACAGATTCAATGTGGTCCTCACCAAAATAGTGATGGTCTTCACAGAACTAGAAAAACTAATCTTAAAATTCATATGGGATAATAAAAGACTCAGAATAGGCAAAGCAAACCTGAGCAAAAAGGTCAATGCTGGAGGCATCAAAATACCTGATCTTAAATTTTCAACTGCTAGAAGAAAGCATAGAGGAAACCCTTCAACACACAGGCAGGCAAGAGCTTCCTGAACAGGAATCCTATACCTCAGGAAACAATACCAAGAAACTGTAAGTAGGTTGGAATTAAACTAAAAATCTTCTGCAGCAGCAAAGGAAACAAAGAATGTGGAAAGAAAGCCTACAGAATGGGAGAAAATTTCTGCCAGTTACTCTTCTAAAAAAAGATTAATATCCAGAATACAAAGAAATGAAAAAACTCAACACACACACATACATACACCAAAAGCAAATAACTCATTTAATAAATAGTAAAATGAACTGGACACTTCTGAAAAGAAGAAGGATAAATGGCCAACAATTATAGGAAAAAACATTCAATAACTTTAGTCATTAAGTAAATGCAAGTCAAAACTTCACTGAGATTCCATATAATTCCAGTCAGAATGGCAATCATCAAGAATATAAAGAAAAAGAAATACTGGCAAGGATGCAGAGAAAAAGGAATTCACACATTGTTGATGGGAATGTAATGGAAATCAGTATAGAAGTTCTTCAAAAACCCAAAAGTACAACTAGCATATGACTTTTCATATTCATCCAAAAGAGTTAAAATCAATATACTATAGAAATGCATCCATGTCTATGTTTATTACAGCACAATTCATAGTACTAAGTCATGAAATCAGCCTAGGTTTCCATCAAGAGGTGACTGGATAAAGAACACAAATTCTTTATTCAGCCATAAAGAACAAAATTACATCATTTGCAGGAAAATGGGTGGAACAATGTCCATGATCTGGTTTATTTTCTCCTCATAATTCTCATGTTAAATTTGAGCAAGTGGGACCTTGGGAGATTGATATTGAACTACCTTAGTTGTACTCTTGAATTTATGCATAACAAAGAGGGGCTACTGACATAGTCACAAGAAAAGTTAAATTCATGTGATTTAAATCTGCCAGTACACTTCTCAAAATTGCCCCTCATGGTATCTGCAGCATCAACTTTCTACTAATTCATACTCCCACCTCTGCTGCAATCCCAGTTTAACTTTGCAGAGAATCATCAAGAAGCCTACAACTCATTACATGCACACCTATATTTTCTAGAAACGAAAATGAGGTAAATTTTTTTACTATTTTTAAAGGAAATGTTCTGCAATAATTAGTTATTTTTTTAAGAACTTGGAGGTGAGAAGAGGGCTGCCAATAGCAGTGGCACACATCAGCCACCACAGCACTGCCTTCAGTGAGGAAGGGGGCAGAACGTTGAGTTACCATACAAAAACCCTTTCATACACAAAACCTCAAATTCAAAGAGACACCCTTCCAGTCTAATTTTGGAACTAGCACCAGATGAATTGACCCCATCCCAGAGCCGTCCAGCCACTGCATGGGCCCAGGATCCTTGTCACAGGCCAGGAGACACCTAGGACAATCCAAAGACACCTGCCAGAACCACATAGCTGCAGTGTGTACATGCAAGGTCCAGATATAATGGGCTTGTCCCAACCACCAAAGATCCCAGGTCCTAGCTCAACTTGCAGGCTGGCCTGTTCCTGCCTCCCCTTGCCTCCAGGAACACAGGACCCAGTGATGCACTCCTGCTGCTGCACTTCAACAATCCAGTAAAATTCCTGGACTCCCACCAGGGTCCAGAGCCACACAGTGGAGACAATATCCAAAATTTGCAGGAAAGAATGCTTCAGGCAGAATCAGCTTTCTGGAAGAAAGTGGTCATCAGTGGGTGGTATTTCAACCGAGCCTTTGACCTGCAGAGAAGAAGCGCTTGGGGACCTGGCTTGCTTCCCCACCAGGAACCTCGATTCAAAGATCCAGAAGAATCTCTTCAAAAATTAGGACTCAAACTAGAAAAGGTTCACCTCAAACCCACAACTCCCCTACGAAGGATCCCATGGACAGGGAGTGGGATAAAAATCTAGAACAAATTATCAGCTATCTGATTACTAAAAGGAGCAATGAACTAATAGAAGATTTAATGATGGAACTAAGTGAGAAGACTCAAGATATAAAAATAATATTAGAAAGAAATAGACATACTGAAAAAGGAAGTAATGGAGCTAAAATCTGAAGTCAATCACATCAGAGGAATGGTGAAAGAATTTAATAATAGATTAATTTCTATAGAAAACAGAACCCAGCTCTTGAAGAAAGAACTTCCAACAATGATGACAGGAAGAGTGAGCTTGAGATCATGAATGAATAAAAAAACAGAAAGAAGAAAAAAATCACAGAGCATCAGCATAATTTTCAAAATGTCTGGGATGAAATCAAGAGAAACAATATAAGAGTGATTGGTATACAAGAAAAATTGAAGCACAAGCAAATGACATAAAGAACACTCTCAACAAAATAATTAAAGAAAAGTTTTCCCACATTAGAATAGAGTCAGATATGCTTATCCAGGAAGCTAAAAGGAAAAAAATTGCCAAATCAAAAGAGAAGCTCACTGAGATACACCATATTCAAAATGTATAACAGGTAAATCAAGGATAGAATAATTGAAAGCTGAAAGAGAGAAATGCCAAATCACATTCAGAGGCACACCAATAAGGATCACATCTGACTTTACAGCTCAGACTCCAGAAGTAAGAAGATCCTGGAAGGACATATTTCAATCTCTGAAGGACCACAACTTTCAACCAAGAATAAAATACCCAGCAAAACTCAGTTTCAACTTCAAATTGGAAATATGAACATCAGGATAAGATCAAACAAGCAAGATGGAGCAATGGCTCAATGATTACGGCACTTGCTTGGCATGTGCAAGGACCCAGGTTCAAACCCCAGCACCAAATACACAACTAAGTGTGGGAATAACGAAAACCAGATGAAAAAATAAATAAGATTGATTCTCTCTTTCCCTCTCTCTCTCTCTCTCTCTCTCTCTATCACACTCTCTTTAAAAAAAAAGATGAAACATGAATCATTCATGGAAAGAAAACCATCAATACAAAGAATTCTCAAAGATAAATTCCAGGTCAAAGAACAAGCAAACAATGCTCAAAATCCAGAGAGGAAATTCAATAAAAGTACATACTATCAAAAGACAACCAAGACAGCACATAACTCACTAATAAAACATGTTGACTATGAAGCACAATCACAAAACTATCCTAACACTGAATGTGAATGGTCTCAGTGCACCAATCAAAAGTCACAGATTAGCAGATTGGATCAAAAAACATAGTCCAACAATGTGCTGCTTATGGAAACCCACCTTTCAGCAAAAGTTATCCACAGATTGCAGATGAAAGGATGGGGAAAAAAATCTACCAGGTTCATACCAAGAAAGCAAGCTGGTGTTGCAATACTTGTATTCAACAAAGTAGATTTCAACCAAAATTTAATCAGAAGAGATAAAGAAGGCCACTACATAAAAGTAAAAGGAACAAATACATCAGGAAGATGTAGCCATAGTAAATACCTATGCTCCAAACATCAGTGCTTCCAAGTATGTAGAAAAAATACTCCAGGACATAAAACCACTTATGGACTCCAACACAATAATACCAGGAGACTTTAATACTCCTCTACCACCAAAAGACAGATTGTCAAAGCAAATAAACAATAGAGATCTCCAGCCTAAACAACTCCATAAATCAAGTGGACTTAATAGACATCCATATAATATTCCACCCCCAATTGGCTGAGTTTATCTTCTTCTCAGTAGCACATGGATCCTTCACCAAAATAAATCATATTTTAGTTAAGAAAATCTCAGCAAATATAAAGAAGTAGAAATAATCCCACGTGTTCTGCTAGACCATGATGCCATCATCCTAGCAATTAAAAACAAAAATAATAATAGAAAATGCATATACACATGGAGATTGAATAATAGCTTATTATATAAAGCATGGATCAGGAAATTCTTGGAAGCAAATGAGAATGAAGAAACAACATATCAAAATCTTTGGGACAGCATAAAAGCATTCTGAAGGGGAAAATTTATAGCACTGAGTGATTGTGTTAAAAATAAATAAGATTATGCTCCACTTCAAATCCCTACCAAAATGAGAACAATCTAATCCCAAAGCCAGTAGAAGGCAGGAAATAATCAAGAACAGAGCTGAAATCAACAAAATCAAAAACAAAAAGCAATAAAAAGAATCAACAAAAGAAAGAGCTGCTTCTTCCAAAAAACTAAATAAAATTGACTGATGCCTAACCAAGCTCACTAAAATAAATATGGGAATGAGCAAAGCAACAAAATCACCAATGAAAAGGGAACTATCACCACTGACTCCACAGAAATCCAATGGATTATCAAAGCCTACTTTAAAATACTACACTCCTCTAAATTAGATAATCTGGAAGACATGGACAAATATCTAGACACATACAACATACCCAAATTGACAAAAGAAGATATTGAAAACCTAAACAGCCCAACAGCAGGCCACTGAAATCAATATAGCAATTAAAAGCCTTCCAAAGAAGAAAAGCCCAGGACCTGATGGATTCTCCACTGGAATTTATCACACCTATAAGGAGGAACTCACACCTCTCCTTACTAATCTATTCCAAGAAATTGAAAGCAGGGAACTCTCCCAAACACTTTTAATGAGGCAGCCATAACCCTGATACCAAAATCCACACCAAAAAAGAAAACTATAGACGTATATCCATGATGAACATTGATGCAAAAATCCTTAATAAAGTTCTGGCAAACTGTATCCAAAAATATCAAGAAGAGATGTAATGCTATACAACATAATTCTTTTTTAGAGATATTGTGGAAAGGGGAAGGGAGGGATAAAGGTGGGTAACTGGGGGGGCACTCTTGGGGGTAATTGTAATATCCAGAATCTATACACATTTTATATTATTTTGTTAAAAACTTGTATGGTTGTTCAAAAATTAAAAAAAAGAGAATTCATCACAATCCAAGTGGGCTTCATTTCAGGGGTGCAAGAGTGAGTGGTTCAACATATGCACATCAATAAACGTGATTCATCACTTAAACAGAATTAATGACAAGAACTGCATAATCGTTTTGATTGATTCAGAAAAGATCTTCAATACAATCCAGCACTCATTTATGCTCAAAACTCTGGAGAAATTAGGGATCAAAGGAACATATCTTAACTATGTAAAAGCCATATATGACAACCACACACCTAGTGTAATGCTAAATGGAGAAAAGCTGAGCATTTCCACTAAACTCAGGAATAAGACAAGGCTACCCAGTCTCACCACTTTTATTTAATATAGTCTTTGAGACTCTAGCCAGAGCAATCAGGCAAAAAAAGGAAATCAAAGGGATAAAAATAGGACGAAGTCAAACAATCCCTTCTTGCTGATGATATGATTCTACATCTGTAAGATCCAAAAAGCTTCACCAAAAAACGACTTGAGCTTATAAATAGATTTAGCAAAGTGGAAGATTACGAGATCAACACCCACAAATCAATAGCTTTCCTATACACTAACAATAATAGGGCAGAAGAATAAATCAGGAAATCAGTACCATTCACAATATCCTCAAAAAGAATAAAATACCTAGGAATTAATTTAACAAGGAAAGTAAAAGTTCTCTACAATAAAATTATTGAACACTGAAGTAAGAAACTGAAGACCTGAAAACCAGCCAGATGTTTAACATTCTTGGTTAGGCAGAATCATATAGTCAAAATGGCCATTCTGCCCAAAGCATAGAGATTCAAGGCAACCCCCATCAAGATATCAATATCATTCTTTACAGATATATAAAAGCAATTCTTAAATTCATTTGGTATAACAAAAAACCCAGAATAGCCAAAACATTACTAAGCAAGAAAGACAAATCTATACCAGACCTAAAATTACACTTTAGAACTGTAGTAACCAAAACAGGATGACACTGGTTTTCAAAATAGGCATGAGGACCCATGGAATAAAATAGAAGACTGAGATAAAATCACAAATCCTTCAGCATCTAATATTTCACAAAGGGGGTGAAAATATAGCATGAAGTAATGACAGCCTATTCAACAAATAGTACTGGACAAACTGGACAGCCACTTTGCAGAAAGTTGAAATTAGATTCTTACCTCAAACCTGGCACAAATATCAAATCAAAATGAATCAAGGAACTAGGAATTAAACCAGCTACCATACAACTGATAGAAGAAAGCTTAACAGCAACACTCCAGCATATGGGAGTAGGCAACGACTTTCTCAACAAGACTCCCAAAGCAAAAGAATGAAAGTTAAAAATCAATGAGTGAATAATATTTTGTCCCCCTTTGTATCCAAATGGATCAAGGAGCTTGGTATTAAACCAGCTACGTTGCAACTGATAGAAGACAAAATTGGCCCAACACTTCAACATTTGGGAGTAGGCAAAGACTTTCTCAACAGGTCTCCTAAAGTGAAGGATGTAAAGCCAAAAATCAGTGAATGGGATGCCATAAAGCTAAAAAGCTTTTTTACTGCCAAGGAAATAATCAAAAGAGTCAAAATGTTTCCAACAGAAATGGAGAGAATCATGGTACTGGTATCAAAACAGGGAAGAAGACCAATGGAATAGAATAGAAGACCCCAAAACAAATCCTCAAATCTTTAAACATTTGATTTTTGACAAAGGGGGACAAAATATTACATGGAGAAGTGACAG